>VXBL01007054.1:63477-110071 GCA_013400195.1 Aramus guarauna | reverse complement strand
TTTTTTGAGAGCGGTTCATCCCAGTGATTACAAAAGTCACTTGGGATATAGAAAACTATCTTTTAGTTCTATCCTATTTTTAAGTATTTGTTTGCTTCAACCTTCATTTGTTGATGTCATAATTTTGTGCAAGACTAACAGAAATGAGTATGACAGCAGTAAGGGAAACATTAGGTTTTCAAATGTGTATGAAGTGGGTAGA
The DNA here is from genome assembly GCA_013400195.1 of Aramus guarauna. Taxonomy (NCBI): domain Eukaryota; kingdom Metazoa; phylum Chordata; class Aves; order Gruiformes; family Aramidae; genus Aramus; species Aramus guarauna. The sequence goes on along the minus strand of VXBL01007054.1, from coordinate 109,869 downwards.
ATTTCTTAATTCTACCTATTAATATTTTGGTTGGAGGCACATAGGTGACAGCTACAAACTGGAAGATTACTCTTGGGGGGGGTGTGGAGAAATCTTCTGGCACTTTTCTTCCTCCCAACCTCCTGTCTTATTCTTGCACAAAATAAACTGTCTGAAAATTATAGATATGTTGTTGTCCTGGTTCTGGCTAAGATAGTTAATTTTCACAAGGAGCCAGGACAGGTGAGCCAAGCTGGCCGGAGACTGTTGCATACCATGTGATGTCATGCTCCACATAAGAGGGGGCTAGTCAAGGCAGGGCGGGTCGGCACGGCTGTGGGATGGGCTGAGAGTGGGTTGGGTGTCCAGTCGGTTGTCAGATCGGTAAGTTGCTTTCTGTTATCACCCATTGTGAACATCTGTTATCAGTGCTGTTGTTGTTCTTGTTTCCCTCTCCCTTTGCTGTCCCAGCGAACTGTCCTTACCCCAACCCCCGGGGGTTTGCCTTTGTTTTTTCCATTCTCTTCCCCATCCCACCAGGGGTGGGGGGTGAGTGAGCAGCCACCGTGTGCTCAGCTGCTGGCTGGGGCTGAACCGCTGCAGTTGTATGTCGGGTGAAAGGAAAATACAAATGGAACTTTCTGGTAGGCTTGCATGTGCAATGGAAATCAAGCTTCCCATTCAGAAAGCAACAGAAGAGTATAAAGTTAACTACAGTGATGGCTTAAATCTTTTTCCAGACTAAAGGTGCAGAAAAGTATCTAATAGGGAAATATACAGTCTAGCTGCCTAAAATTTTTAGGCAGAACAAATATCAGGGGAAAAAAAGAATGAAGCGATAAGACTGTAACTTTCTTTTGTTAAGCTGTTTCACAGTTTAGTAAGATTCACAGATTGGTATGGGTTGGAAGGGACCTCTAGAGATCATCTGGAAATCCAACCCCCCTGCTAGAGCAGGATCACCTAGAGCATGTGGCACAAGGTTGTGTGCAGGTGAGTTTTGAATATCTCCAGAGGAGGAGACTCCACAACCTCTCTGAGCAGCCTGTTCCAGTACTTGGTCACCCTCAGAGTAAAGAAGCTTTTTTGCATGTTCAGATGGAACCTCCTGTGCTCCAGTTTGTGCCCATTGCCCTTTGTCCTGTCACTGGGCATCACTGAGAAGAGTCTGGCCCCCTTCCTCTAGACATCAACCCTTTAGATATTTATAAGCATTGATAAGATCCCCTCTGTCTTCTCTTCTCCAGGCTAAACAGACCCAGCTCTCTCAGCCTTTCCTTGTACGAGAGATGCTCCAGTCCCCTAATCATCTTAGTAGCCCACTGCTGGACTCTCTCCAGTAGTTCCCTGTCTTGAACTGAGGAGCCCAGAACTGGACATAATATTCCAGATGTGGCCTCACCAGGGCAGACTAGAGGGGGAGGAGAATCTCCCTTGACCTGCTGGCCATGCTGCTCTTAATGCACACCAGGATACCAATGGCCGCCTTGGCCATGAGGGCACGTTGCTGGCTCATGGAGGGCTGCTTGTGCACCAGGACCCCCAGGTCCTTCTCTGCAGAGCTGCTTCCCAGCAGGTCAACCCCTCACCTGTTCCGGTGCATGGGGCTGTTCTTCTCTCGGCGCAGGTCCCTACACTTGCTCTTATTGAATTTCATATGGTGATGAATCTTACTCCTTACAAACATCCTCATGCATCTCTTTCTGACCGTGTTTCTTATCTACCTTCCCAAATTCTAATAATCTGTCTCTTCTCCCTTGTGTTCATGGGAGCATCTATATTTTGAACAAACACAGGCATTTTTGCTGCCCAAAACATTGCTTTCTAGTACAAAGCACGGTCTGCTGCTTGCCTAGTAGTATGCTACTACTTTCTGTCAATTTGATGGCCATTCATCCCATCAGGATTTTGCCATTCAGGATTTGAATTTGATTATATTCCTAGTGCCAAGAGTTAGTAGGAGTAAAAAAATATTTTTCAGCTGGCAGTAGGTATTATATGGTTGTGCTGAAAAACATTGATGAAACTTAATTACACAAGTCCTATGTTTAAAAAAGAAAAAAGCTTGTTAACTCTCAAGCTACAAAAATATATTAGATTACAAAGCTGCCAGCACAGTCTTCTGGAAAAAAATACTTTAAAAGTAAAGCTACAAAGATTAGGTAAGGTTCATATTTCCAGCACCAATTTACCTAAAGCATTTGCATGTAGTAGAGACTTGCATTATAAGCGATTGTGCTAGTTGTCAGAGCCTGTCATGGAAAAGCTGAATATTAACAATGTAATGTTATTTGTTATGGAATTGTGTTAGTTTGACGTGTCCTGTCAAAACCATAAGAATTCAAACCTAGTGCGAGTTCTGTTAAATATGACATTATGGATCAAGTAATATACATACTGAAATGGTACAGCTGGAAAAAAAATGTAAATCTTCCATGTACTATCTAATACTGAGTTTTACTTTATTATTTCAGAAGCTAGTAGGAGGAAAGAGAAGCAGATGAAAGATTGATTTGCTTTATTATAGTTTGTTATGCTGCAAATATATGCAAATATAGTTATTTGGAAAATGTATACCCTAGTGTAGTAGCTAAAAATTTCATATTAATGTGACAAGCTCATACACTTTTTTCATGTTATGTGGCCTGCTCTGAGTTTACACTTGGTTTTTGCAAGATAGCTACAAGTAGATACACTTTATGGAATTAGGTTTAATGAGAAATACAGTGCAACAAAAGTATATTGTTTCTGTTCTGACTTGTGGAATAGGTTTCAGGATGAACAATTTGAGATTTCAAACTGAATTCTTATTAATATTTTCAACTTGTTTTTGAGGGTTATGTGTGAAAGAAATTAGAAGGTCTAATTTCCTATCATAAAATTCATAGTTATCTCCAAGAAAAAATCTTGCACTCACAATGCAGAACAAAAGTGTATTTAATATATATATTATGGACACACATAGGTTACATCAAATATGAAAATAAATATAGATTCCTTTCTTTCTACTTTTGCATATATATGTGTAAATAAGAGGTATATCTTTTGCTCTTGCCAATCCTTCCACTTGGAAGGAATTCCTTGTAGGCTTTTCCAAAACTTCTTCCCAACTGATACTTTGGGACTTGTGTGGCAGGCTGATGTACATTGTCTGGGGTGTAGGTTTTTTGTGTTCCCTTTTACCGTGTCATTTCTCAATCCATCTGTTCTGTTCTTACTCTGGAGTATCCCCATTTTTGCTTGTATTGACTCAGCACCAGAGGGAATATTTTAGGAATGGGATGACCACGGGTGACAGCAGTATTAATAACCTGAGAACTTATGAGAGGCTCCATATCCTGGCAGCACGTGTGGAGTGATGTTAATGGTTGGATGCTCCAGTGCTTCCACATAGTGCTACAGAGTTAAAAATTTATCCTTTGTTCACAGTGAATGCTAAGAACCACAGTTTGTGTCTAGCTTAACTGAACTCCCTGGATTTATTTATTTTTTTAAATTATTTTAAAATACCCTTATGTCTGTATTTGGCAACTTGATGTGGCTTCCACTTAGGCTTAGAATCTTACGAACTGAGGGTGAGCTCACAAGGTTAGTGTCAGTGTGCACTAGCTGAGATTTTTCTGAAGGGCTTTGGACTGTCTGACCTCTTGAGATGAATGTTTCCACTCTCCTTTTTCTGTGGAGATTTAATTTACTTTATTTTTCCCCTCCCAACCTTGTTGGACACCAATTTTCAGGTCTATAAACCTGTAAATAGAAGAATGTCTTAAAAGATATTTTTAAAAAAGTTTAAATTGTTATCGTTACACATCCGTACTGAATGTGATATCAGAACTAAAAAAATAATTGAATAGATTTCAGAAGGAGATTAGATAAGAACTTTTCAACCATATGTGGTGTTTGACAGTTCGGGAAGAGAAGTCTGCTTCCTTGCACCATCTTGAGCTTTCAGCCTGCTCATTTTTGCTGGTTTATTCTCTAGATGGTCACTTTTTTTTTCTTCACTTATTTGAAGCTTCAGTTGGCATAGTCTCTCTCTGTAGAACATGATAGAAAGAATTAGTATGACTATCAGTAAAAACAGTCTAAAAGCTTTAAGGAAATCAGTTGTATGTGTGATAAAGGGAAGATTAATACTCCATATTAAAAAGTACATAATGAGTACTCTTTAATGCTTTTTGGATGTTTCACTTCTAAACTGATCTTTTGTTGCATAAATCCTGACTACATACACTTTAAATAAAAATTAAAAGCATCGTTTAAGGGTAAGGATTTCAGTGTCTCCCTTCCTAGTGTGATTTATCTTTGGGATCCTGGGGCGGGGGGGGAAGGAGCATTAGACTTAAGGCAAGATAGAGAGTTGCTTGGACAATCTGCAATGTGCCTGGAGCAAGGATGGCCCAGGATAAATTTTTCCTTGCCTTGCTGTTAGCTAGTCTAGTTTGAGAGACTGGGTTCCGTAGTGCAAAATTAAAAGTAAAATCTTTTTCTCCTTGTCCTTCTGAAGTACTTGGGAACCTAAATTCTGCTGAATTTTGTTGACACAGGTATTATTGACATGCTGTATTATACTACGCTGTTTTGGTAGCATGTTCCCAGATCCTATTATGTATTTGTAAATAGCTTTTTTCAGTATACTTGTTCTGCAGCACTTTGACAATAATGTACTGAGTGTTGATCTGTTCATGTGAAGGAAGGCTCTGCAGAGGGGTCTGGACAGGCTGGATCGATGGGCCGAGGCCAACTGTATGAGGTTCAACAAGGCTCAGTGTTGGGTCCTGCACTTGGGTCACAGCAACCCCAGGCTGCACTACAGGCTTGGGGAAGAGTGGCTGGAAAGATGCCTGGTGGAGAAGGACCTGGGGGTGTTGGTCAACAGCCAGCTGAATATGAGCCAGCAGCGTGCCCAGATGGCCAAGAAGGCCAACAGCATCCTGGCTTGTATCAGGAATAGTGTGGCCAGCAGGAATAGGGATGTAATTGTGCCCCTGCACTCGGCACAGGTGAGGCTGTATCTCGAGTACTGTGTTCAGTTTTGGGTCCCTCGCTACAAGAAGAACATTGAGGTGCTGGAGCATGTCCAAAGAAGGGCAATGAAGCTGGTGAAGGGTCTAGAGAGCAAGTCTTATAGGGAGCTGCTGAGGGAACTGGGGTTGTTTTAGCCTGGAGAAGAGGAGGCTAAGGGGAAACTTACTGCTCTCTACAACTCCCTCAAAGGAGGTTGTAGTGAGGTGGGCATTGGTGTCTTCCCCGAAGTAACTAGTGAAAGGACAAGAGGAAATGGTGTTGTGTCAGGGGAGGTTTAGGCTGAATATTGGGAAAAACTTCTTCAAAAGAGTGGTCAAGCACTGGAACAGGGTGCCCAGAGAGGTGGTGGAGTCACTGTCCCTGGAGGTGTTAAAAACGTGTAGATGTGACACTTTAGGACATGGTTTAGTAGGCATGGTGGTGTTGGATTAACAGTTGGACTTGATGATCTTAGAGGTCTCTTCCAACCTTAATATTCTATGACACATCAAAATAAAGTGTGCTCAGATATACTGAGTAGAAAGAGTTGTGTGCTTTCATTAATACATCCAGTTCATAAAGCCAAACTGCTTGCTCTTCTACTGAGTCCCAACTGAGGAAAAAAAAAAGGTGATAGATCCAAACTCACCCCAATACGGTCCTTTTGCCAAAGTGAGATCCTACCTTCATTTAGTTACAAAGTACAAGAGACAGGCAGACAGATCTTCTCCTTAGTTTCCCCTGGGTTTGTCTTTGTTTAGTAACTATTTTTTTTTCAGTGTCATTTTCTAGTTAAACAAAAATCTGGAAGAGAATGTTGAATAGAGAAATTCCTTTTGATATCAGACCTTGCATAAAACTAGACTTTGCCTAATATGTTTCTCTTTGATTGTCAGTAACAGGATAAATACTTCATGAACTTCATTGCCTAGTGCAATCTTACATTCAGCAAAGTAAATGTGTAATTATTCTTAGTTCCTGCAGTGTTCAAACATGAATTTTAATGCCACCAAATTGAAGTTTGCAAATGCAAATATTGTCATAGTGAAATATGAGACTCGTTTTGTCCTCTTTTTGCAAATTACTTTACCAGAAGTGCCACACTTCATTGCTAGTTCACGGTACTGCCTTAGTCATTAGTGTTGACAAATTACATTCTTAAGGGAAAGAGAGCTACTTTACATCTAAGGTGGTCTGGCCACAGTCAGCTAGATCTCAAAATTCAAATCTGAATAGCTGTCACTTATTCTTTTTTTTTTTTTAACAAAAGAAAATCAAGGAGTAGTGAGCATATTTCAGAAATGTTGTTTCTGTTCAAATAATATGCATGCAAGTTCAATGAAAATCAACTCTAGTTATGGAACACTTCCTAGTGGAAACAGCACAAAATCCAGCTAAAAATGTCATGTCATAATAATTATATGACTCTAATTGTATGGTAATCTAGTAGCTAAAAATTCCATAACGTGATGTAGGTAATGTTTGGTATTACTGGGGGGATAAATAATTCACATGCTAACTTATGGACTAAAATATTAAGGCTTACTGGGATCAAAGGTATAGTAGGAAGAAAGGGAGATGGAATGGTACAGAGCTGATGGAACTATGATCATTTTGTGTATATCATGAGAAGTAAAGGGTTACTACAGTGAAAAATTCATCTTATCCTTCTCATTGATTTCATAATGTGATTTTTCTTTTTTTTTTTTCTGGAGAGCAGCAGCAAAAAAAAAGTGGTACTTATGCAGCAAGTAGAAGAAATATTTTATTTTACTGTCTGGAGGGTGTATGTTAATCTGGCAGGTTGGCAGTGTGGAAATATAGAGCATGTATGGAAAAGCTAAGTGGTAGTTCATCGTGTATGTAACTTATTCTTTACTACCTTTTTTTTCTGTTTCCCTCTTTCTGGTAAATATGACTGCATGTTTAGTGATGCTCTCTGGGTATGCTTGTTTCACCACATTTTGAAAGTGGTAGTCTGAGACTTCATGTCTCCTAGTTAGCTGTCGGAGACTTGTAAAATCAGCTGTCGGCACACAGTACACACAGTGTATGCAATCACTGTCTAAATAACATGTTTTCATTGTGATTCTTAAAACCTTTAGTATAATCTCTGATCTGTAGTACAGAGGGTAATCCTCCTTAGGTTTCTTGCTTACTTGGGCATTTTCCAAGTTAGAATCTACTCCAAGAGTTTAATGTAGATACAGCTTTCTGTATGATATTGTGTTAGCCTCTAATACAAAATATATTCAGTGGGTGATGCTTGAATATCTGAATAATATCTGAAGCCGAGAAAATTCAAAACATGTTCCTGTTCCTCTACAATGATTTAACTGAGCTGAAACCTGGAAGATAAATTGAGTATACCTTAATCTCTTAATGATAAAGTTTCAAGCTATCATGAGGAAGAGGTATGGCTAACCTGCTGCAGTGAGGACTGTGATTTTCAGACACTCTAGAAAGTGTTTAGATCCCATTACTATAGAGTAGGAAGGAAAGAATTTCTCTGAATTGGTGGAATTGAGGAAAACTGCTATAAGCATCTTGTTGCAAAATTAATCACTGATTTCTATAAACCTTTATAGTAGGTCCCTGTTAATAGAAGTTTTAAAATGGAATTTTTAAAAAAATCTTGTGCTTTTTCACAGATGACTAGGGGAGCCTCGTGGTTTCAGCACAATGTTCAAAGAGTAAAATTATGACTGCATATAATTGACAGCAACAAAGTAGTAAGTGGAGGTTTCATCTGTGCTCTTGGGCACAGCACAAAGTAGAGGCATAGGTTGGTCGAGTTAGCCTAGCATAAGCTATGGAATATGTGGTTTATTGAGGCAGTTTTCAGAAAAATACTCTTGAAATGGAGGTAAGTATAGGACATCTCTAGGGAAAGATAACTCACACTTTTTCTGCAATAATAATAGGTCTATGCTTATAAAAAGGATGTACCATGGTTAATTTATATTCTGGAATACCTCATGTTTTCTTTGGTGCCTTAGGTTCTAGAAGATAATCACACAAACAGGTGGGGAGAATCTTGAAACCAAATGATGCCATCACTTTTCTAGTTGCAGTGTGTTAGATACAGCTGGAACAAAGCCAGCTTCTCTCTTCAGCTGTGCTTGTGATCTTGACCCCAGCCATAACGGACATGATATAAGAGTTGGGATTGCTTCCTATTTCTTCCCCTCAGTAAACTTAGGAAATGGTTTTGACTAAAACTTTGGCCTAATAATAGTTAACACTTGAATGAATTGTAGTATGGAACACATTTTGTTAATTTCTACCTCATCACTCAGGTTGCAGAGCCATAGTTTCAGAAGCTGTACGTTGGCAGAGTTGGCCTTTGTGTGTTTTTTATGGTTTTGTTTTTCTTTTGGAGATCCAGGTTGAAGTACTTCAATACATGTGCGGACTTCTAGTCTCAACTGTTTAATTCTATGTGTTACAGTGGCGTTTTGCCCCCTTGGGAAAGTGGTTTTTCAGTGCTTCCTGACAGACCAGTACTTGTCTTCAACTATTATTAGGGAAGAAATATCTGCAGCATATTTTGTGCAAGGGGTCCTGTTGAAAAGCAATGCAAATATGGGCTTAGTGATATACCATCACAAAAAGCTGCCTGCCTTCATCCCACATGTTGCTTTGCACTGTAAACAGTGTGTGTGGGAAGAAACTAACCAGACTACAAGAAGTATTTTACTTTAGGCATAAAGTAATTGAAGTAACTAGTCATATAAACTGATTTAGTGTTTTAACTCAATTTTGTCAAAGGATCTTTTTGTTTGGTGTTTTTTTTAAAAAAAACAACACAAACCAATAAACACCACTGTCCATTTAATACAAACAAGAAGTCTTTTGTCTTTAGAACTGTCCTATGCTTTTTTTTCTTCAGAGCTTTCTTGTTCAGTCATTTTTCATGAGATCAGAAAGTATTACATTGGCAAGTCTGTAGTGTTCTTCTAGCCGGAAGACAGATACTGTAAGAGGAGTTCTTGGTTGTGGAGTAAATAAAGGGTATAGTGCATGTGTGGAGGGATGATCTTCTTTTAATGTAGTTCCTTTGGAATCATAGAACATTCTATAGGCTCTCTCAAATTAACAATGGAAGGCATTTCTGCTTTTAAGTATCTCATGTGATGGAAAAAAAATGTCTTGGGGAAGGTAGGTTGGGAGGTATAGATGCAAAATCAGTGTTGTTTAGATGAGTAATATTTTAAGACTAGAACTTAAAGTGAGGTTTTCAAAACACCCGTGCAATACTTAAGCTTCATTATCCTTCTTAAAATGCTTTAGGAATAACTACTTCTCTGAAATAAGTTCTCAGCCTTGTATTGCCACCTTAGACTTGCTGTATATTTTCTTCTGTTAGTCAGCTGGAAGCCTTTTGGCAATGATGATAAGCCTTTTCTTGGATGTTTGCTATGCCTAACTGAATGTTTAAAGATTTTGTGTGACTCATAACCTTATAGTTAAACAAGAAAGGGTATGATACGTAGATGGAAGTCAGCAGTAATAGCTCTTTGCATCAGAGACGAGTTACTGTTGGACTAAAATATCTTTTGCTATTTTGTGATTATCATGTCCAAGAAAATTCCTTTTCAAGTTTACTTCTGGACTCTACCTGCTGTTGAAAACTGGTGAAGAAACTAATAGACTTTCTGTGTGAGCAAAAAGTGTAAGGTTTTCATACAAACCTTCAAGTTAGTTGTCCCACTTGGTTAAGCTCTGACTTTTTTTTTTTTAATTTGAGGTTATTAAAACAAAATGATCAGCTCTTTTTATTGGTATGGGAATACAATGAATTTGGGAAAACATCAGTAAAAATGGTGAATAATTCAGCAGACTTGGTGGTACCCTCTTATTCTGTAAGAAGCACTATGAGATAGCGGTCCTAAGATGAGTGAACACCTAGATAGAAACCTGTCTTCTATAAGCTGAATCTTATAAGTTATGAGCAAATGTGATTTCAGTGTCTTTCTGTAGATTTGGAAGATGAATTCAGGGATTGTGAGATGAAACTTCACCTCCCTCTGTATCTCTCAAGGAGCTGCTGGTACAATGAATAACATAGCTGCTTTTTCAATTTTCTGAAAATGATGGGGATAATGATGGTAGGATATGGGAAGGGAATGAGTAGAGGATTTGAGGGATGTTAATGAGGAGCAGTTGTAGGCCTCAGGTTGTTATGAAGTGAATAAATCCAGAAGTCACCAGCACAAAGCAACTGAAAGACAGAGGTTATGAGAGGGAGAGTAACCTAGAAGGAACTTGAGTGGGAGTTGAAAGTATTGAAATTATTCTGGAGAGACATGGGTGCTGGCAGTTGAGGGCAGGCAGAGCACCCCGAGGGTATTGCTGGAGGATGCTGCAGGAGGGGAAGACCTGGGGTGCTGAAGAGCACGAGGAGCCAAGCTGTCTGTAACTTGTCTCAGATGTGCCTGCGAACAAGTGGAAGAATGGCAAACAAAATGAATTCTGCAGGCATTTGCTTTGTGCTCAGTTTCCTGTCATACAGCTATTAAAATGTTGTTTACTTCACTAACGTGCTCCAAGCAATGACTATGTTATTTTTAGGCAAACAGCCATCCCACTAAGTGTTCTCCAATGTTTTGCTTCGGCTCCATAGTGTTCTGAATTTGGTGCCAGAAACAGAGCCCCAGTTAGAGACATTAATTTCAGTAATTCTTTGCTTGTATCTCTACACTGCTTTAATTGGTGCTTTACATATTTTTTGATCTATTATGGTTATTAATATGCAAGAATTAAATTTTATAAGCTAAGTTTTGTGGTTACAGAATAACGCTTCATAGATGGGCTAACCCAATATATCTGATGCTTTCACTGAATGATTTTCATTGGCATCCCTAGAAATTGTTAGAAATTGTTATTGACTTTAAGCTTTCTGTAACATGAGGCTAGCGAATAAAAATGGTACAACAGTAATATTGAATTAGGTTGCTGCTTTTTTGTTTCAGTCCACTTGAATAGAATCTCAATTAATTGAATAGGACAAACTGAATGTAAAAATCATTAGCAACATAAAAGGTCACTTATTTAACTAGATTTTGATCTCAAATATTATTTTAGTGAAGAAAAACATGAAAAAATGAAAATCGTCTTTATACACAACCCATTCAGGTCTAGCATCTAAATGCATTTAGAAAGAAAGTAGATTAATATCTTTATAAGAAATTAACCTGTCTTAAATAGTCATGAAGAGACTGATTTTGGAAGGTCCTCGAGATGTCAAAACCAACACCTGCTATTTCATGTTCTTGGAGGATTTTTCTCTAATATGAGTTTAGAAATGTTCTTAAAGCGTGTTTGTGACACTTAAGTGAGAGAACACTTGCAAAAATCATACATAAGATGGTTTGTGAATGTCTGCCATTTATGATAAAAGAAAAATTTGCAGTTGACCATGCATTTTTTCCTGTGTGTGTTTTGTTTCTGGTGTGGTATTTCTGCTTTTTTTTAAAATTAGTGTTCAAATTGGAACAACTGCTTAATTACACATCAACTGGTTTTTGGGGGATGGCTGAACCCCTGCCTAACAGTGGGAAGTGATGAATGAATTCCTCATCTTTTGCTTTGCTTGCGTGCATAGCTTTTGCTTTACTGATTTTACTGCCTTTATCTCAACCCACGGGTTTTCTTACTTTCACTCTTCTGATTCTCTCCCCTGTCCCAGTGGCGGGGGGTAGTGGGGGAGTGGTTATGGTTCAAAACACACCACAGCCTGCCTCAACTGTTTGTTAGACTGCAGCTGCCCTGCTTATGTCTACAATCTGTCATTAGCACTGCCATTTTACTCTGTGCCAGTGGTCCTAATCATGATGCAAGAAAGTTCTCTTTCGTTTCCAGATGAGAAAAACATAAGCCAAATTGATTCCTCTCTAATGGCGATTGTAATAGAGCTCCCTTTGTTAATGGCTAAAAATCTCAAACTTTTTATTGCTGTAGGCAGTAAAAAGTGCCAGTTCTTTCCTTGTGAAGGTTAACCTAGATGAGACAAAGCTATTTAATCTGACCTCTTCCGAACATAAGTGAGAGATCTCATTATCAGACCTCAAGTGAGGACTACCAATATCAGTGTCACCTTTCCTTGATCAAGATCTTTGGGGGATTGTCAGAGCAATATACTTATGATGCTTGGCTGATCTATTTCATCAAAAGACTCAGTGGCATATATGTTAGGTAACAATATGTTCCTTTAATAGCTGCTGTCATATGATAGGAAACTTACCTTTTATCACTTCAGCCTATTTTAAGGCATTATTTCCACTTGAAATGATATTGAGAAAGACTATACTTGCCCAAGGTAATGCAAATATCCTCACAGTAGCATGAGGATAAATGTACGGCACCTTTCAGAGCAATACTTCTTTGCAACCAGACCATACAAACAAGAGCTATAAGGTATTTGGTTTGAAAAGCCCAGCAGCTGCTGCAGTCTAGGAGAAACAGCATGTGGAAAGTTAAAGTAAAGAGCTAAATATGTTGGGATGGGGGGGAGGGGGGGGGAAGAAAAGTGTGCAAAGAGTAAGTTCATAAGAGAGTAAAGCTCAGTAAATCCTGAGTAAAAAAGTCTCCATGAATAACTTAATAAAAAAAACCAAAAAACTGTCATGTAAGACTGCTACCAAATGGAGGAGCAGAAGGTATGGTTATTATATCTTTCTGCCAGAAGATATAATACAGAGGACACTCCTCATTCCTCATAGGTATCTGGACTTTATCAGAAAAATGTTACTTGCTTTGGAAAAGCAAAATTAGTTTCAATCAGTCCTTGAATAGTAGAAACACAAGAGGAACAAGAGCATGGAGATGTGTGTGATGCAACTGATGATGGATTACTTCAGTTCTGAAATGGCAAACTAGTTAAATCACAAGTCCTCAACTAAGGGAAAAACATTCTTAGGTTATCTCCAGTGGCGTTTTGTTGTATCTGTAAAATGGAACTTAATTCTGGCAGTGCCCAAGAATTCAGATATTAGAGCAAAAAAACTAACTGGGAAGTTCTTATGCAGAAGTACTAAGGTAGCCAGCTCATTGAAATAAGAAACTTCAGTTATAACAAACTTTTGATGAAACATAGACAGGTTTTCATTACAAGCTACCTAGGGCTTTCCTGGGTTCCTAGACAGGAAGCCCTTGGCACATCAAAGCAACAGAAGTTCACCACTGCCCACTGGTGGAAAGCAGGGAATTTTTTCCAGCTCATGTACTTCATTTTGAGATAAGGAAGTAATAGAGATAAGTGCATGCAACCATAGGACTTCCACAGAGAATACATGCTGTTACTTGCAGCAACATTCAACTACTCAAAGCAGGACTAAAAAAAAAATTGTATTAAGGCATCCTACATTGTTCACACCAAAAATTCAAATGTGTTCCTATACAAATGGCCACCTAACACCTGTTGAAAGGAAGGGATTCTTTCTTGGGCACAAATATCAAGATATTGGAAGTGGAGGCTGGGGTAAGAGCTAGCCTACTCAAGTCATACATATGTTTGCATATGCCATGGATCCAGTCTAAGACTGCATTTGAACACAGGCTAGACAAAACCTGTAGGACTTCTGAGGTACAACTAAACAGATTATCAAATTAATTGAAACAACAAAGCATTTCAATTGATCTAGCAATGTAAATTCACTTCTAAAGTACTCACGTGTAACATTACTTGGGAAGACAAATGCTATCACTTCAAATGTCCCCCTCTTCCTCCTTCCCCCAGCTTTATATGCTGCACATGACATCATATAGTGTGGAATATCCCTTTGGTCAGCTGTCCCAGCTGTGTCCCCTCACAACTTCTCATGCATCCCAAGCCTACTCACAGGTGGAGCAGTATAAGAAGCAGAAAAGGCCTTGGCTCTGTGCAAGCACTGTTCAGCAATAACAAGAAGTGTTATCAACAGTGTTTTCAGCACAAATCCAAAGTATAGCCCCATACTAGCCACTATGAAGAAAATTATCCCAGCCAAAACCAGCACGTTCTAATGACTTTCTCCTGCACAGTCACTTGGTTGTCTTCCCCATTGCAGTCTGGTAGGGGAAGGTCCTCTCTGGCTTGCCTGTTGGCCCATTGTCCAGCTGCTTGATGGCCTGGGTGATGGAGTCCACCATGCCTCCCCACAACACCTGCAATGCTGCCAGTTGCTCTGCTTCCATTGCTGTAACCACCCCCACAGGGCATTTGCCACCATCCATGAGTCAGTACAGAGGTAGAGCTCCAGCTACTTTTCTCATTCAGCAATTTCTAAGGCTAGCTGGATGGCTCTGACCTCATAATGGTGTCTCAGGGCAGGAGGATGTGTGATGTTGGTTTGTTGCATCTGGAGCTTGTAGCTGTATCTTGCACAGTCCATGCTCGTGGTCTTCAGGTTTGTAATTTCTAGTGCGGATGGATGAAAGGTACCTTACAGGGACAAAAGGTCTAACAAATATTCCAGTGTCTGAAGGAGAGAATCACTTTTTCACCCTGCAGCTTCTGATGCATGAGGCACCATTCACAGAAAGCTGAATGACTGGGATGTGAATGGGGCTATGCAGCATGCTTTTGCATGGTGCAAAATTGATAAGGCTGCGTTTTACAACACAGCTGAGATTTTTTTATTATTATTATTTTTTTTATCTGGCGGTGCTGTTGCCTTTCTGGTCAGTTTTCAGCTAATTGCCAACCCCTTTGTGGGTAGATTAAGTTTTGACCTTTTCCTGACCAGTTATAAAAGCAGTGCCAATATTTGGACAAAGTCTAAAGGTGTAGCTTCGGTCATGTTAGAGTCTACAGTCAAGCAGAGTTGTAGTAGTTTAAAGGTTTATTTTGCAGATGTCACCAGTAGGGGAGGAGAATAACTACAACAGATAAAAGTTGTGGGGTTTGGTTTTTCATCGTTTTTGTGGTTTTTTTATGATCGTTCCTGCTGTGAACATACTTACCATCATATTGGAAAAGGTTGATCCCCTTAACCAAAATAGATACATGGCTGTAATGAACAACAGTAGTCAGTTTACCCTTTCTTAAAAATGTATAAAAGAATTTTTCTTAAGGATTGTTGTTTCACTACTTTTTTTTTCTTCTCTTCTATGTAGCCCAGATAAATAAGTACTTTATAAAGTGTTATTAACAGAAGGTCTACCATCTTTAGAAAGGCTTTTCTTTTCAAATTGCACTTATCAATTCTAAAGGAGCCAATTGCTGCTAAATTAAAGGAAATCTAACATTATTATTTTTTCCTTGCTAATTGTTGCTTTTCAATGTTATCAAAGGAACTTTAGTCTCCTTTTCCCCATTGTAGCACTTTGCTACTTTAGATTGTCCTACTGATAAAGCTTTATAAGAAATATGCTTGAAGCTAAGAAGATAAAAAGTCCAATTTATAGCTTCAATTGTTAATTTCACAGCTCAGTGATTATTTCAAAATATACACTGGTTGGCTGAGCTACATCTGTAGACAAATATTGATTTTTAGTTTTTTCTTTTTTTTAATGCAAAGAATTACTTCTCCTACTTCTCTTTTTTTATTAAAAAAACAGTAAAAATTTCTACTCAATTGATCAGGAGGGTGACATGAAACTTAAACTCAAAGTATTTTTATTGTTACTAAGGAGACAGCAAAAGCAGTTTTCATTTTATAAAAGATCTACTTTTAATCCTTGTTTGCAATAACTTCTTTCTGGAATTGAGGAATCAAACACTTGCTCCATTTCTCCATTGAAACCCAGAGATCCCCAGGTTTAAAAAGATGCTGTTAGCGTTAGCTAGCAACAGCTTCTTGCTACTCTTGAGCCTCTGTTTAATGCCTCCATTCAGCAACGCCTGTTAGCACCTCCATACCTTTTAAAAATGTCTTCGGCCTCAGTGGGAAAAATGTACAATGTGGACGTTCTGTCCAATGTGCCGTGCTAGTGGAAGTATTTTGTGAAAAACAACTTCTTTTTGGAAGAGTCAAAAGCATAGACAAAGTCTGTGTGGTAAAAGACTTTGTCAGTCCACTGATGTTTTGAAATCTACATGTAGAAACTATAGGAAACTATTTTATTACCCACAGAATCTTGATTTTTAGATTCTGGAGCTCTTGTTTTTATTGAAACTTACTGTCTCACAAAACACTCAGCTTTTTGTATAAGTCTGTGCACAGCAAGACCTTTCTTCTTCCATGTGTGATTTGGTCCAATGGATCTGTTCTGGTGTGTGTGTGTGTGGTGAGAGATTGTTGCATGGGGTTTGTTTTGGTTTGTTTGGTTGTTTTTTTTTGTTTTTAAGTCCCTGTGTAGTTTTTGCTGCAGGGACTCTTTTATTAAGCTGCTGCTTTACATGTAAAGTCAAAGGAACCTTCTTTATCATCATAAACCCAAATGTGGCCTATAAGCCATTAAACAATATAAATAGTCTCTAAGTTAAAACTTTTGTTTTGTGCTTAGGCATTGATTCTACCTAATTATAGGATTAGTTCCTAGCAATAAATAGTTGTATATTATTTGATATAACTCAGACACTGGATCATGAGGGACAAATCACATAAAAAGAGTCTTTATGTATTGCTGTGATATGAAAAACAAACAATGAAAATAAGATTATAGAGTAGAAACTTACATAAAAAGAAAACTTACCATTTCTTCACTACATATTTAAGCAAACCACCAAATCAGCAGGAATTCTTCTTATCTAACAATAAAATAACAAACTAAAGAGGAATTAGGGATTACTCTGTCACTTTGTTTTGAACGAAGCTTAAACTTCTTGTGAGTTCTGACTGGACTGTAGTCAGTTAGGTCTAACTACAGACTGAATACTATGTTCAAATTTATGGTGCAGGTGTGTAAATAGAATCTTACAGAAAGCTAAAATTTCATTGTAAAATTAAGTGATTTATCTATACAACTGTCCTATACTTGAATAGCTACAGCAGCTCACTTTTGAGGTGTTAAGGTCTCTTCTGATGTTGCTTTCAGAAACTGTCTGACTTGAATCAGAGTTTCTTTCATACAGAGTGACTAGAAGCACAAGAATCATGCATGATATTGCAGCTTAAGTGGCTTTTTCATATTATGTGGGTAAACCACGAGCTACGTCAACTTCAGAAGATGCTTTTCAATCTATTACTGAATGATAAGTGGATTTTGAGGACAGACTAGGTTCCTGCTGATGAAGTTGAACCACTGAAGCTTTATGGACCTTAATTACTTCAGTGAGGAACCCAGACCCTTTTACGTCCTCCTTAGCTGAGGTTGATGAAACAAGAAGTTATTGGTAAAATATGTCCCTTGCCTACAGACCATACCTAATGTAGTCAGCAAATGAAAACCCATTGATATTTATAGGATTACTTAAATGCATCTGGCATTTCTTCCAGCTGCAACAAATTCAGCAAAATTACATGCTATTTAAAGTACAGAAACTCTAGTTGTAAAGGTATTTGTATCAACTAGTTATGCAGATTGTAGCTCCAAGAGATAATATCTCCAAGAGATAAAAGGGGCTAAAGGGCTGAAAATATAGCTCTACAGGTTGATAATAGTGATAATGGTGCTTAGTTCTGCTTGAGGACAATTTAATGTCTTCTATATTGCTATCAGATTAAAATAGCCATCCGCTTACTCACAAAGAGCTTGATTTCACTATATTTAATGATCTACAATTGGTGTCCAGCGCACTCTTCTCTGAGTAGACTGGAAGAATAACGGTAAAGGTTATTAGTTAAATAGCATTAATATAAAGTTGGTAACACAAACATAAGAAAGCCAAATTTCCACTGCAGCATTAACAGGGTTTTAAACTAGCAGTTTTATTTTTAGAGTTCCATTGTGAAAAGGTAGCTAGCATTGACCTTTCAAGCTAGCTTTTAGTTTGCAAGACCGTTTCTCCCAATTCACAACATTCTTTATTCTCTTCCGCATTTTGGGTAGCTCAGTTTTGCGCTTTCATCACTCCTCCTCGTGCTGGAGTCTGAAACAAAAAATGCTGGAAAACACAACCTGATAGTACCTGCCACACCTGGTGACTCCAACACTTGTAAACAAGGCTCTGGGTGTTGCTGTTAGAAGAGGATAGTCTTTCTAGGCATTAAAACAGTGTCGACTTCACAGTCTAGGGTTTGAAAGTCTGACTCCTGTGAAAAATATGAGTATCTGGAAAAGCTTCTGGAGGTGTCATTTGAAGAAGAAACTTATCTTGTTTCTCAAAGCTCACTTTTTAATACAGCAATGTGTATAGATACATAAAAAACCCAAACCACCAAACAACTCCAAACAAAAAACCCACAACCAAAACAACAAACCACATTATTCTCAGAAAGTAAACTTTAATATGTTTTGGGAAGAAAAGTTTGTGTTTTTCATATCAGAAACTAAAGTGTGCCTAATAGAAAGACTAGGAAAATTAATACCTCTTTCTGCATTACTTTTTCTGTGAACAGAACACCCATTTACCTTCTGTCAGAACATCAAAGAGATAGAAGGAAGATCAAATATCCTGTCAGGAGAAAAGCTGCTGTTCAGAAAATTCTGAATGGTGTGGAGGTGTCTCCTCATTTCTTCCTTCACAGCTGGAGATGGTACCAAAGAGTGCTAAGATCCATAACTGACAAAGAATGAAAGCTGGATAGAAGTAAACCAAGTTATGTGTTCTGTTTAAAAAAATAATTATTTTCCGGAATAGTATGAGCTCTCTATTCTTACCTTCTTAAAGCTTCAAAGCACTTCTGGTAGCTAAATAGCCTGTACAGAAAAGTAGGGCTATTGACAAGCTGTTTCAGATAGAATAACTCTTAACTTCAGTTACACTAATTTCTGCTATGTGGGAAAAATTACTCAGTAAATTGAAATCCTATAAAGATTTTATTTTAAAAATTGCTATTTCCTATCTGCTATTCTGTAGCAAAATTGCTGTAATTTGTCCTTGTAGGCAATACCTTAAGTACTTTTAAAACCTGTTAGATAAGTATTTAAGATGTATATCGCTACATGCTATTGTGTTACCTAACTCAGCTTTGCAAAACCTTGATTCTATACTGGGTTTTTTTCGAGCTTTAAAAGTTTTAATCATAATATATGATTGGGGCTTAATATGGTTGAAGTTACTTTGCTGAGTACTACTAGTACGTATGGTTTGTGACTTCTAATCCACTTTCTTCCTTTGTCTAGTGTGTGATTAAATAAAAAGAAACTGATCAGAGCCTACATATGTATTTTCTGCTTAATCTCGTTTTGGAAGCACATGCAACATTTGGACTGGATTCTATGTCACAAGACAGGATAATATTTTGCTTTTAATTAAACACTTTATAAACCAACAAAGCTATTTAGAATCTATCCTTATGAGCAGTGATCTTATTTAAAAAGAAAAACAAACAATGTTCCCCTATCTGATGGCCCTTCTCTGCTCTTGCTTTCGGCAAAGTCGGCTTGCTTCACCAAATAAGCCTCCTTTTATTTGACAGTCAAGTCAACAATGACAACTGAACCTATTTGGTTAAATCCCCTATAGTTCACTTGTAGATAAAATGTCTCAGGGGATTATTGTCACTTACATGTTTTGTTCAACATACAGTACTAGATTATTGCTTTGCATCGTTCATCTATAAGCTTTTTAAAATAAGCAGAGGAAATAAAAAAAAAGGTGTTGGTCAAGTTAGTGAAAAATGGCAGGGCGGGGGTTTGAGTAGCAATGGTCTGCCAGTATCAAATGGAGACTTTTATTCTCCTTTCAAAGTCTGGTTTGGGGAAATACACAAACATTCCTTTTCACTGTGTTTACAGATCTCAAATCTTTCACAGGATTGGAAGGAATTTTGTTAGAGGAATAACACTTTTTCAGTTAAGTTGTGTTTCTGTAATTGAGATGTCAAAGGCTTTTATAAAAACGTCTTAATAGTATTTTATGGATATTAATGCAAAAAAAAAATCTTGAGAAGTATTTCAAATTTTTCAAAGAAAAATTTGTTGATATTTTTAAAAATATGTGAATAACCAAATGCAGAATGATTGATACTTGCTCTATATCACTCTAGAATAGTTGCTGCCTAGAGACTTAGGGCTTCACACATAAAACTTGATTCCTTTAATCTTTGAAGCTACAGGCATTGTCAGATAAATGTACACATGCTGATTATTTTTAAAACTATTTTCATATAAATGTGTGTGTGCATGTATATGTGTGTGGCTACGTATTTCCAAACTGCAGTGGTCTAGAAAATATTCTATCACGTTTGGTCATGGACGGTAACTTGGTTTATCAAAGACTCCCTTATGAAATCTGTGTGGAATTATGATCTCTGGTGTATGTTGCAAATATGCACCCAATTCAAATGTAAAATGGCTCTGGATCTAAAAACAAACAAAAAAACCTTTCCAATGATGTTGAGGCTGCCTTATGTAAAGAGAGAATTCATGGTTTTACTAATAACAGTGGTGAGAATTGACAAATAATTTGAAACAATAACTTAAAAAGGGCTAATTTCTTTGCACAAAATAGTCAATAAATTGCCATCATCCTTGTTAATTCTTGGTTACAATCATCCAAAAAATTAAGTGTTAGACCCACTGAAAGACCATGACAACTGTGAGAAAGATTGGAAGAAAAAAATCAGTAATGTTTTTCCTCTAACCCAAAAACAATGTCCAGAATATAAATAGTACAATGAAGAATAGACTACAGGAAATAGAATAAGAATTATTTCTTGTAGTATCAGAGAGACTACTCTTCTGTTTTTTTATTATCTGAGCTAATACAACTCTGGAATCAGAATAACTTGTTACAGGAAAAAATAATTCTCTTTGCAATAACTGAATTTTGCTCTAAGTTCAGGGGCTTACAAAAATTCTATGGTTTATTTGGCAGATTTTATCTTTTTCCAATTTATTTTTAACATGATAATAGGCTGCAAGTGCTTGAGATGAGACAGAGAACCTAATGACTGTTCCTTTCTTGGGGTAGAAGGTACTTATAAGAGAGATTTATAATTAATTGATAGTAAATCACAAATTGTGCAGGGTGTGATCTGCTTTCAACTATCACTTTCTTGGATGAGAACAAGGGTACATAATGGTCATTACGCTCTCTGAGGACTTTGGTACACTTCAGGCGATTTCCACAGATATCGGGAACTGTATGAAATTAATGCTGTTGGTCTGTTTCTTTGTGTGGAGAAACTGATCTTCAGGAGGAAAATGCACTGAAGCTCATGAGTAGGTTCAAGGTAGCAATACAAATAAAGATCTGTTAGCTTTTATTTTCATCATCTGAGTCAAAGTGCCTTCCTAGTGTGACAATGTAACTTTAAAAAAAAAAAAAAAAAAGAGTATGTTAACAAATTGGGCATTATAGATAGATCTTTAGACACTCTGTGACCTTGGAACAGTTCTCTTTACTGTTGCCAGATAGCCCCAGCACAGCAATGACAGCTTACATTTTACAGGCTAGAGGTTCATAGAAAATTCAGTAGTAGATAAAACATTTATTGGTTTTCCTTCTTCAGGTATTTATTATAAATTATCTCATTCAATAAAATACTTTTGCATTTCATTTTTGAAAATGCACTTGCTTAAGCAGGTAAAAGGAAATATTTGAGTATTTAAAATTTTGCAACTGGGACTCAAATTTTTATTACAGTAGCAAAAAAAGTGCTTTAGGCAATTAATAAATTTTTGTGATGCTATATTTAAATTGTGTAGCTCATACTCGGATGCATGGGCTATAATCTTGGAGAAACACGTCTTCATCCTAACATTACTGACCGATGTGAATAACTTGACTCAGCTGGGTTTGGGTAGGCTGTTAAATACCTAAAAGTAATTTATTTGCAGCCATTTGCAGGAATGGGGCTATAGCTATTGCTAGCTATAATTACTATAGCTACTAATTATGCTAATATCACTGAAAGTGTTTAACAGAATTGCTCAATACTAAAACCATAGCAGCTGCCAAACTCTAAAAATGACTTTTTAAAGAAACGATGTTTTCATTAGGCGATCGTATCAGACTGGAATTGGTAGATGTTAGCTGTGCGTGCTCCCCTGCACGGGGGACTCAGCTCAGGATGAGCAATAGTGATGTCCTCTGGATACGTCTGCTCTGCAGTCGCTGTTGCAGTTGTGTCTCTGACAGATTTCATCACTTGCCCCAAATTTATGTTTGTCTCTGTAGACTAGCTGGTTGGCTGGGATAAAGGAATAGGTACAGAGCTGTCCGATTGAAAAAAACAAATGACCCATTGACACAAAGATCTATTTTACAAGAGTGCTAATTTTATCAAAATACTTGTTGCACTTTTTGCTGCCATGTCCGGTCCCTCCATGATCTGAATCATAATTTCCTGCCAAAAAAGCTAGGGGAAAAACACCTCTTATATTTTGATCTTTTCATACATAATTTACATCTCAGCCTTTAAGCTACACAGTTACTGCCTCTGTGACAGTAAGCTACATATAGTTACCTATCTTGATTTTTTGTTCTAGGAGACTGACTACAACCTTTGAAAGGTAACAAGTTCCCAGTAAGAAAAGTTGTCAGGTCAACAACAGCTATTTTTGTCTTGTCAAATATAATGCCATAGAAATGAGTGTGCGTGTAACATATATGACAGAGCCATATGTACAGTAGGAATGTCAGTAGTCTTTGCATATTGTTTTATTGTTAAGAATTAAAATGCACCTTTTTTTTTCTTGTAGTCTAGTGTCTGGGACCATAATAGACTTTTCCTTAAATGCAGTTATGCTGAAGTTGCAGTTACACATGTAGAATTTAAATGGGTGTTTATGGTTGGCTTCTGGGTGAGGGAAAGAGAAAACGCAAGTTCCTCCATAATAATTGTGTGTTTTCCCTTTTGTAACTGCTCTCTGTGGAAATGGATGCTTTTTAGGTAGCTTTAATCATTAATCATTTCTGGTCAGGCACTTTAGATTTCAGCTGCAGCTGAGGCTTTCATGAAACCTGACTTTGACCTTACTCATTTTTTCAAAACTCTGCTGTACACACTGAATAATAATAATTGGATTACTTCAGGGATGCCATGGTTACAGGTCAAACTTCAATGTTTTAAATGATCTTTCTTGATTCATTAGGCCTGCTCTGTAACCTTATCCTCTCTTTAACATAATTGAGGAGAATTTCAAAGTTTAAAAAAGCAAACACTAAACAAAGTGCAGTGTAGAGAAGGATGGCGAGGTGAAAAGGTGGAGGTGCATGAAGAGATTCTAAAAGTTTGGCTTGTTTAAACTATTCAGTTTAAGTAGCATGACTTTTTTTACTCACATGTAAATATCTTTTCTTCTTTCCCCTGTCCATTGAAAATAGTTATTTTCAAAATTATATGCTATATCAGCATTTAATCCTATATCATAACATAGGATTAAATAGTTTCTTCACCAAGATCTTTAGAAGAAGGTGCCTAACCATGAAAGGAACAGAGATTTTAAATGGTCTCTAAATCAGTGTGGTATTTCAAGACTGATAAATCCTGGAAAGAGACTACATAATATGTTTTAAGGGTAATACTAGAGCTACATATTAAAGCGTACACCATGAAGGCTTTCTGGTATTCCCATTATGGGAATGAAATTATTCTTGATCACTACATGTTTACTCTGAGTGTGTAGATTTAATTAATTCTGTGCTTCGGGTCTTCTGGTTGAGTATGCACCTACTGTCCGGATGCAACAAGGGACGTTCAAAAAGAATGTGAAGAGAGATGGCTTTGGCTGTGGATGTTCTTTAGTGCTTCACAGGGCAGATATTGAGCTGGGGTTTGGGGGTTGTTCTTTTATTTTGGTTGGGTTTTCTTTTTCCTTTCACAAAGGAAATGCCTCTGAAAAAGGCAGGTTGGCACCAGATGCTTCTGAATAGACAAACCACTAAATCTGTTAGGAATATTTCTCTGCACTTTGAAATGACAAATACTTCTGAGACTATTCTTTCCTCTTTAGTCAAATGTTAAGACTGAATGGACCTTTTACCTATGTTGCTATATAAGTGCATAAGACTTGCTCTCAGATCGAATGAGGTTGGGATACTCCTCATGCTTTTGATAACCAGTCCCTCATTCTTTCCTTTTTGCACGTAGCTTTTGTGGATTGCTTCTCTTTGTTTATATTATTGGGAGTTGGGGAGGGAATCCCATGTATGTAAGAAGTAAAGTTTGTTACAGGCTATTAAATGTGAAATGAAATGTAGTTTGTCAACTAATTAACTTCAAATATCTGGTACTCCTCTAGAAAAGGTAATCCTTGTAGTTTCAGGTGATGTGGGCATCCTTAGCTAGTTAATAGCCCAATCAAAGTATGACAGTCTTATCCTCAAAATCAGAGGAGTATTTGGAGCAGTTGTGCAGCAGCACAGGGTTAGATAGTGCGGTTGATTTCCAGTGTACTTACTGTCTGTTCTGCTTGACTCTCCAGTGTCTGCTTTGTCTCGTCTTGTTTTCCAATCATGAAAGTACTTGTAGGATAGGTGTGTCACTTCTGCACTTGTGCCAAGAGTTAACAGGGAGAGGGCATGTTACTTTCAGTATCCAAACCCATAGTAACACACAGCTTGAGTTAGCTTTATTTACTTATCTTCAGAAGTTCTGAAACTGGATGTATGCTATTTCAGACTCTACCCCCTTCCAAAAACCTATACCTGGTTTCCAAGGCCAACTATATTGAAAAGCTGCCACTAACTGGATTTCTTTCAGGCTGTTTGCGTATTTTCTCTCTTTGAAATGTCATAATTTGAATTAACCATACTTTAATCTTAAACTCACTGTAATTACAAACTCAATTCTACCTGTAATCAGGGAATAATTACTACCTGAAATGTAGACTTAAGAAAAATGGGGGTGGTATTACCTGCTTTTCAAGTGAAATCCTATTCTGAGAAAACTATAGAGAGAGGAAGTCACTTAATGTGATTTTATTAGTTCTAAAGAAGATGATGCCAGGTGCCTTCATGCTGTATGTATGCAAGGCCTATACTGTTCGGCATAGGCTTCCTATCTTCAAACAGGTTATTTAAACTATCTTCAATCACTTCTGTTGCTGTTGAGTGTATTGCATTTTGTTTGGGCAACTGAATAGTAGTTGAATATTCAATTTTCTATTAAGCTTGACTTGTGATAAGAACATGACTAACATCCTTACCATTTTCAATTTTTGTAATCAGTTACTCTAGTGACAAAATGTCGGTTCAGTTAAAATTGATGCTGTAATGTGGCTGATAAGCAATAAGTCCTTAGTAGAACATAACTATTTAAAATGTATTGCAATGTTTAGTATCATAGCTATGTTATCTAGGATATATTTTTGTACGGCTGTAGAAAGGTGAGGAATAGTAATAAATGTTTAGCAATTATTGCCAAGAAAACATTAGTGTAATACTGACATACCAAAAATTAATCTCTACTGTGATTTTATTAGAAAAGTGGGTAACAAATGTTACATATACATCTATTGTGTGTTTAAGAACTTTCAAATTCTTCAGTTAAGGCACTTCAATAAAAATCAATTCTAGACTGTAATATAAAACATATAAATATTCCCAAGTAATTACACCGAAGGAAGACTGATGTGAAGGCAGGAACAGGATTTGGATGATTTAGCTCCAGTGAATAGATGTATGGTTCAAGGCCTTCCATACTGGTAGGATATTATTTTATTTTTTACTCAGAATCATTTTGCATAGGTGAATATTTGGATTAGTTTAATTTTTATATCTGGGTTGGCAGGATATGGAGATCACTAAAAGATAAAAATTGAATAGGAATAATAGTGAGTCTTTTACCAAAACGTAAATACTTTAAACTAGTTACTTTCAGTATGGGATAAATAGTCTCTGAACTCCAACTGCAGTGACTGTCCAAATTAAGAAACTCATAAATGGAGGATCAAAGTCAAGCTTAAGGCAAGCTTATTTAAACTGGCAGATTTGTATATGAGGTATTCACTGTTAGCTGTGCAAGAAAAATGGATTAATTAAAATATTTTCATGTAGTCAGGAAAAAAGGTTTGAAGAAAGCGTCAAGAGAGTCATACCCTTCCAAGGCGGATGTGTAAGGGGATGTAACTGTGCAAGGCTTAGAAGATTGACTAGACAAGACCAGGAACACTGTTGATAAGAAGGGATTAGATGACTGGACACATAAAGGTCATAAGTTCAAAAGTGATTCCATAGCAAGTTGAAAATGAGCATTGGGATCTAAACTGTTTTGTTATTCAAATTAACACTGGTGTCTTTATTACCTAATTAACAGCCAAAAGGGTCAAAAATATGCTTTAATACTAAATTCTTATTTTCTTTAAAATTCATCAAATATACCAATTTAAAATTTAGGAAAACCAAAGATGAGTATTACATCTTTAAATAGTAAGATACACATTTCCTTTCATTCTGAAGGGAAAAGAAAAATGAAAATGAGGAAAACAAACCCCAACCTATAACATCTAAAGGATAACTGACTTTTGAAATGCTGTATTTCTGAGAGAAACACAGCGCTCTGAACAAAGAGAGCAAAACTGGGATATTTACTACCTGTAACCTCACTTTCCTTTTCCTGGCTGTGTACATAGGTGATGCTTGTGTTTTTCAAAGTAGTCTGATTTGGTTGCACTACTTCTCTTTTTCCTCCTCCTGTGGCCTATAAACAGGCCTCAAGATCAGGGGGAAAAGTGAGAATGAGCAAAGAAAAATATTATTGATTCTTCCTTGAGAATAAAAGGAGCTGTGTTTGGAAAAAATGCAAAAAAGAAGAGAGGTTAAAGAGTGCTGATGTAAGATTATAGCTCCCTAGTTTTGAAATTTGGCAGTTGTGGTTGGGAAATGCCAATACCTGGTAATTTTCAGAATGTTATAAATCTAAAAGGGACCATAATTAAAATATAATTTAATTTTTTGCAATCTTAAGGTGATAGTTTCCAGTTTAAAACTTGGAATTTTTTTTCTTCCTGTGAAGGTTTTTGATACTCTAGAACTTATTTTATCTGGTAAAGGGATGAAAACAAGGTGTGCCTGAAGCAGTTTCCTACTGAACAGTGAGAAGTTGTTTTACAAAAATGGGCTGAATAACCGCATCAAAAATAGACAGTAGCCTGAGAATGAGGGCACTTGGCGGAGATGTGACAGTGCTCACACAAGTTCTCCCCTGCTTATGTCAGGCCGGAATCTTGAACCCAATCTCCCTGCGCTGTAGCCACCGGTCTGGTGGTGCTTTTGATGTAGGGGTCATATAGTATTCCTTAAAAAAATCTCACCAAAAACTGAGACTTGAACCTATCCTGAAGCTTTAGCTTTCCTCTTGTGCTCAAAATTGAGAAACATTTCATCTTTGCTTAGTTTTCTTCTGCTGGGGCCCGTTTATTGTGTGAAAAGCCCTTCCTGGTTTGCTGTGAGTCATGAGGAGTTCAACAGTTGTCTTTGCCTCTGTTAGGGCACGTGAGTAATCTGGCCGGGCATAGAGCAAAGCTGCGGAGCCAGCTGAAGACTGCCGCGCTGCAAGGACAAATGGGACTCTGTTTGGCAGATAGGATCCGGGGAGCATCCTGCCTATGCGTGGCTGATGCTGCAAAAAGGCTGGTTTTGTACTTTCTGTAAGATAAGTTTGGCCGGTTTAAGTTTTGCCACTCAGTGGCTTGTTTGCCTTTCCTCCTGTCGTGTCCTGAGAAGTGTTCCAACTTACAGTGTGAATAATCAGCAATTTTACCTTTGAGGATAAGTGTGAAAGCACTTAATGTAAGACCTAAAAATACCTTATGACCCAAGATAGTGGAGACTCTTAAATAATTGCTCAGCCTACCCATTAAAAAAAAAATAATCCAATTTACATATGGTAACTACTCATACAGTGATAGCTGATTAACCTTATTGAAGTGCTTTATGTTTTAAAAAAAAAATGTGTAGGTCTGCATAGCAACTCAGTTGCTCAAATCACTTGGAAAGCATGCTGTGGCATTTGAAATAAGTTGCAGGTAGTGGACCTGCTGAGCTGTAAACCTTATGAAGTGGGAGTTAATCGCACGTTTTGGTCATGTGGGCATGTAATGCTGTTGCTAGGTTATTGCAGGATGAGAATAGATGCTGGTTTTCCTGATCACACAGGGGAACAAAATGTTTTCATGTCACATCAGACGTGCTGAGACCATGACCTCATCCCACACAGACCTGTTAGCAGTGACAAGCATGAGTTAGGTCTGTCCACCCAACAAGCAACTACTCTGAAGTATTCTATGTTTAGCACTGAAATGACAAATCCAGTATTAATGACAAAGCTTTATGCATATCCTGTAGAAAGGCAGGCTACGTGTTTTAATAGCAAATAGAATACCAAGACAAGCTGTGCTGTAGACTTTAAATATGTTTCTAGGAGAGACTCTGTTTCCCCAAGCATTTGTTATGTGCCATGCCAGAAATGTACAACCTCCCTTCACTGTATGGGCAACAGCCTTTACGTATACAGAAAGTCTCTCTTACACCTAAGATGAAGGGATGAGCATAACTAAAAGAGACAGATTACTGTTGGAAAAGAGACAGAGAGGTGTCCCTGAAATCACCAGAGCGGTAGTCACCACTGCATTTCTCCAGTTTTGTGCCCTCGCTTAGTAACGTAGCGGTAACCTATCACAAAGCCACGTGGAAAGGTATGGCTCTGAGGCGGCGAGTTCAGCATGACCTTGAAAATAAGTATAGACTACGCAGGAGTGCCTGTGGTGGTCTCATCTCTGCAAATAGTCTATCTCAGGGCCAGTTTCCTATAACGAGCTTTTAAAACAAAGTTGCTGGAAGTGATGTATGTGCTGTTCATCCAGTATTCAACACTGGAAATAAGTTTAGTAAAAAGATGACTTTCCTTAACAAACCATCACGTTCTAGTGGCAAACATCAAATCTAAACAGGTAAATACATTAAGAGACTTTTTCATTGCATGCTTACTTAGATTTTTCTGTGCTGAACAAAAATCCCTAGTTTGGGAGATTTACTAGGAAAAATGATTTTTTTTATATATACTTAAGTACATTTATTTTCTTAAAATTATTTCCACACAGCTGTTGTTGCTCCAAACACCTAAGCCATCTTGAAAATTTTACTTTTTCACTCTGAATAAAATATTACTGTAAAGAGTGTTGCTATAAGTAGTGTGAGTAATAATTATCTTCACTTACATTAACCATTAAAAACATTAAACATTTTATCCAGGCTTGTGTGTGTTAGATTCTCTATAACTGTGGGAGAAGCACCTTCATAAGGTTAACTTACCATAAATAACATTAGGCTGTGAAAAATCAAGGAACTGAGGAATTCCAGTCTCTTTTTTGCTATTTGACTAACTTACAGTGGGCACTCCATTTTTAAATAATTAAATTTGGATGAGATGGATCCAGCACATAAAGTTCAGTAACAGCAGACACTTAATGTGATTTTCTGCTCAGTTAAGGGGATTAAATTGAAATAGGTGTCTTCCAGCACAGAGGAGCATAGTTGAAAGCAATTCAGGAAAAGAGGAAGATTTAGAAAGGACAGTAACTCCTGCTCTGCAGACTGAAAAACTTTAAGCTATGCTATTATTAGCTGTTGATTTTACCATAAGCTTGAAAGATTGGTGCTGAATATAGGACATATAAAGTAGCTAGTGGTGACAAGATAGTTGTGTGTCTCTTGTAGAGACTATATTATATTATGCAAGTTTTTGTAGATAGCTACTTGAAAATCTTCTGAAATGTCCGATATGAAGTACAGTCAGACATAGGACCTTGCAGTGGAGACATCTTGTGACTTGATTTGAGTTGACATTTCCTCGGTCTAGGCTATGATTTTTGATACTGTATGACACAAATGTGTTTTTATTCAATATGACCTTTCAAGTTACTTTTTTCCTTTTTGGGCACCAACCTGGTTTTGGCTGCAAGTATGTCCAAAGGGACCATATGGCCTCTGTGCCATTCAGTGTAGTAAAAACTACGGGTATTCACCATGGGGTCCACTAGTTAATACTGCTGACTTAAGCAACTTAATGTCAGCAATTATTTTTTGCGACTCATTCCTCCAACAGCATCATTTAGGAACATATGAGCAATATCAAGAGTAAACTATTCTTTGCTAGGTATATTCATGGTGGTAAGCCTAGTGGTTGTGTGTTCTGAGCAATGACAGAGGTATTATTCATCCAGTACGCTTGGCAAGGGAATGATTGTGCACTCATCACTAATTTGTCTGTTTGCACTCTTTGTGGTACAACCTGTAACGTAAGTAACACAAACTTTCTAAATGAAATGACCCAACAGGGCACCTAAGTTCCTGTGCCTACACATGTTGACAACAAGACCTACCTTCAATCTTTTCTTGGGGGGTATAACCCAGAGCTGTGCCAGCCCGCTGCTTAAGTCTCACTCCCAACACCACTCTTGCCTTGTTCTCTTCTCCAGGTCCTGTTCTGGTTTACACTGCATACTTCCAGAATTATTCTGGATGTAGCCACATTGGTTTTTGTCGTCTTTCCTGGTTAAAAGATTGTAAAGCAGTGACTAAAATCAAATAAATCATGCCTATGTTCTGAACTTGGTGAAAATAATGCACTACTAAATGCAAAATTGAGATCACAATTTGATCTCATGACAGTCAATATGATAAAGAATTGTTATGGGAATAAATGTATGCTAGAGAGATGTCCTCATGTTTTCTTGTGATCTCCATTGTCCTTGCTAGGTCTTAATCTTAAATTATTGATGTAATTGCACTGAAATGAAACTGAGTTAGACATTAGATTATAAAAGAAATATGAGATTATACAGATCAAAATAATTTCCATTTCATTCAGCTGCAAATTATGTGAACTTTTCTCTTAAGAAAACTTGCATATATATCATAAATACTGATCTTGAGATCAATCTGTTTCTTCAACATTACAAAAAAAAGCTTTTTTTTATTATTTCACATCCTCCACTGATCACTAATTTTCAGGATCAATGAAGTTTTCAAAGAACATTTCTGCGCTAAACTAAGTTTGAATAATATTCGTAGGCAGAAATTTCTGCTATGCCTATTGTGCATATTTTCCCACCCATACAAAGCAGCATGAATATTTTATTAGAGATTGAATCTTGGATAATTAATATCCTAGCACTTAAGTAATAAAGCAAGCCATGCTGAGCTATTTTTCCTTGTAGCAAATATAGCTAACAGGTTCTTGCAAGAAATTAGTTTTCTGAAGTTTTTCTTATTTGTTTCCTTCCATCATATCTTCACAATGATGTGGTAGATCAAAGACTTTTTGGCCTCTCAAGGCAGTTTTAGGGGAAAAAATAATAAAAATTTTGTTTCCAGAATAGAGGTCTAGAAATAGTCCCCCCATTTATTGCCATTCTTGTAATTCATGTATCAATCTGTCTACTAGTTCAAATATGTTGGCTCTGTTTAAATGTATTCTTTGTTTAAAAATGATATGTAGTCTAAAGAACAGCTATGCATGTAGGCAGTACACTTACAAGACTATTATAATAACATATAAAAAGTAAAACCTTGTGGAGTGTGGATAAATTGAATTTAAATGGACTTAATTATCAGTGATTCCAAAGAAAAATAACTTCTACAGTTGTAGAATTTTTTTGTGTTTGTTTCCTTTTGGTAATAGTAACATCATAATTCTAAGAAATCTGATAAAATTATCTGCATTCTGGAGCCTGATTTTTTTGTTTGTTGTGGCTGTTGTTTTTTCTTTCTGGCTTGTTAGATAAGATATTTACTTCCTTCCATGTGTGGAGAGAGAGAGAGAAGAAAAAAAAAGGTGCTTCAAAATTTTCTGACCTTGTCTGAAGTGATGCACTTGTTGAAGTAAACAGACTTCTAATTTTTGTATACTGTTGAGCCTTAAATGTATTAGTCTGTATTTTTGTGCTATGACAGTTGAACTGTTTGTAAATAATTTTTCTGGATGAGAGGATTATAGAGCAACAGGTTGTATTGGTTTTGTATTGACGTTTGTATGTTGTTGGTTTTGTATTGGCATTTGGTGGGTTTTTGCTGTTTTGCAGGTTTAGTTGTCTGAACTGATGGCTTGACGTATCATAAATAGCTCAGCAAGGTATGATTGTTTCTTCAGTCAAAATCTTTTTATATTGATTTTCCTTTGTGTACTTGCTCTTAGTGAATGTTGGTAAGAAACTGAATTCCTAATAGTTTTTTTCCCGCTCTTTGCTATCTTTGTACTGACTAATATTTATTGTAGCTATATAGAAATAATTTGTTTTCCTTGAGTCTGAGTGAATATTGTAGTCTTGCGAAACTTACTTAGAAGTCTATTAAAGTTTAATAAATCCCATCTAACCCTGCTTCTCTCCTGTGTTAATAATCTGACTTTATCAGTTGCTAAAGTGTTTTTACTTTTGCTGTGGGTTTTTTTATATCTTCAAACTTCATAATGAAAGAATGCATTTTCACTAACAATAAATGGAAAATTACAACAAAGGGTGAAATTCTTTTTGTTGTTAACTTACTCCTGTAAGTGGATATTAAGAGTCTGTAGACCTCACATCTCTCTACTGTTTTTTTAAGAGTATTCTCTTGCACCAAACTGACCATTTACATTATATCACTTAATTTTATATTGCTTTGAAATAATAAAATTTAATGTCTATTTCTGAGACATGAGCAAAACAGGTGGTTAAGATGATGCTAAAATATATGTATTTAACCTCATCAGAATAGGAAAGATATTAATAGGAGTTGGATAAGTGTTGACATAGAAAATAATGACAATGGGGCAGGAGAGAATGATAGGTGTTTCCCAATAAGGATAACTTTTGGGGGAGATGGGGGAGGAAGGGAGCAGGGGATGAAAGTTTTTGATTTTGAAATTACCTTTATGGGGCGAGGGGGAAGCAGTCATGGTCTTATGCAAACAGTGTCGGTCTTAGCAACGAGTTATACCACTGTGAGCATCCACTCAAACAGAAAGAAAGTAAAATTTTGCTCTTTATGAAAATCTGACTCATGAGCACTCTGAGGGTATCTGCAAGAAATATGAACAGTACAAACACGTAAAATATGTACTATATTATTCAGTAGATTGAAAACAATTGTTAATGTGCTTTACAGTTTCTCCAAGCCAATTACACACAAGCCAGCTTGAAGTCATGTAATAACATCAGTGAGGTATTGAATGTGATATTGTATTCTGCCCATCAGGAAGGGAAACTCAGCACCTTGGTCCCACACCGATGCAACTTAGCACCTTCCGTGCAGAAACTGCTCACTTCCAGCCAGGCGTGAGGAAAGGCACAGGGAGTACTACATACAAAAATAAAAGAAACTGGATATCTATAGCACACACCTTAATTTAACATCCAGGATATGATCGTACTGGCTGAATGAAGTTTCATAGTAATATTTTCTGCTTTTCTGATGTCAAAATTTGAGTTCTAAAACAAGAATTCTCCTGGTTTTAAGAGAAGACATTTTTGCTGTATTCAGCAATTGTTTGTTTTATGTTAAATTCTTATGTTATCAAGATAAATTTGAAGTAAAAAGACACTTGAAACTGAAAAATTGCATATTAAAAAAAAAAGACTCTTTCTTCTTTTATCTCCAAAAGGAGGTGGGGGGGAAGCCATACACCATTAGCATTGTCAAATCATCATCATGTTTCAGGATTAGTTTTGTTTTTTCACATTTCTTTAAAAAAAAAATATAAATACTATATTGTTGTTTTCATATTCCTCCAAAAATTATTAATTTTTTGATCATATATGTTGCCTGATATAGACTGCAAAATTCTTGTAGCTGGTTTTACTTTATCTAGTACATAACGACAAATGTTAAAACAAATGCTCAACAAATAATCGTATTTTGATTGGGGGATTTTATTTTTTTCTTTTTAATTGAATGAAAAATAGTTAATAGATACTTGGAGAAGTGTCCAAAACAAAACTGCTTCAAAAGTTTATTTCTTATTGCACGATGAGTTCAAAGTTTTAAATCTCTTGAGCTTAGATTGTTTCAGTTTGAGCTTAGCTTAGATTGTTTCAGTTTGAGCTTAGCTTAGATTGTTTCAGTTTGAGCTTAGCTTAGATTGTTTCAGTTTGAGCTTAGCTTAGATTGTTTCAGTTTGAGCTTAGCTTAGATTGTTTCAGTTTGAGCTTAGCTTAGATTGTTTCAGTTTGAGCTTAGCTTAGATTGTTTCAGTTTGAGCTTAGCTTAGATTGTTTCANTGGAAGTGCTCTGCAGGAATTGTCCATGTTACCTGCAATATTTTGTATCTTGCAGTTTCAGATCATCTAGTGAAAGGAACCAGTTAAATGAGTGAAATAGTCTACAGAGTTTAAGTTTGGACTAACAGAAGCTTCATGTCTTACTCTAAAATTCATTTGCTTAATTTCTATTATGTGCATTATCTGAATCTGTGTATGCATGTATGTACTTAAAAAAAAATTACTGCCTTTTCTGTCTTTTGCTGCATTGCAGATGTAAGTAGTAAATTCTAAAGTTCTTCCTACATCAAAAAATATCTGTGGTTATTAGTGAGTGCAGCAAGCTTGCTGGGTTTTTTTTCTGAATTTTTTTCTCTCCTTTCTGACTTTTCTTAGCTATTGAGGTATTCTCTGTCCTAAAATCTGCCACATTCATTTTTCTAGGCATTCTACTTGCTCAGTGATTTATTGATTAAGCACAGACTCAATTCAGATTACTGTTAGACAATGCAAATAGCAAATTAATGATTTAGTGTGGTCCACCATTGTTTGCTTGTTAGCTCATTACTCCACAAATTTTTATCCTGAGTTTGTTTACTTTTTCATTGTAATTCTTGTTCTTGTGTTTATTGTACCTTCTTACCCATGCTATTTACATGTAGTATGCTTTCAAGCTTTACCTGGTTATATAGTAAAGTCATGTGGACGGGCATGTCTGTTAGTCCTCAGGCAGGTCACAGCCCTCCCTACCTTGCCTCAACCACTTTCAGCACTGTTCGAACAGGTGTGATTCCCCCCCTTGGTCAATGACTGTGGCTCTGGAAAGATCTCAAAAGCTGTCCAGAGAAACCAAAGCACTGGAGGTTCTATGCTTGGTAATTTTGTTTGTTTATTTCAATGTTGAAGGCTTTGCTCAGAATATTACTGCTTTTCCACTGAGATGTGTGGTAATGATCAATGCAGGCAGCATGGTGCTAGAAGTAAAATGTTAGTTTTCCTTCTACCTTGTTTTATTTTATCTGGCTATCCTTGAACAAGGAGTGGGAAGGTAGGCAAGTTCTGACTGTGAGTAGTTGCTCACAGTTGCTTCCAGCTGTGACTGCTTACAGCCTCCAACAAATCTGGTTTTAGTTGTAATCATGCTCTGCAGGTGATTGCAGTGGCTTCCACATGACGTAGTACGGTTGCCTTGAAAGAAATGTGTGTTTGTAAGTACGTACTGATGGGACCAGAATTTGTAATGTGATTAGCTTCTGGGCATGTCACTGTGTAAATGAGTAGACTGTTGAGTAGAGCACAGCATCTAGCTATATTTTTGCAAATGAAACAAAGTATTTTACCAGGTCATTACCATTTTAGATTGTTGGTCCTATGAGTAAGATGTGCCTTTGAGCACACTTGGCCATCACAGGCAATTGGCCCTTTGAAAACCAGAAAGGAATGTGGACCAAGAGGTAGTGTTCCCCTATATGTTGGGTATAATAGTAACTTCTTGTACTGCTTGCTTTAGGTAAAGCAGGACTCCATGTTGGGGCAGCCATAGGAGGGAAA
Organism: Aramus guarauna; assembly: GCA_013400195.1. Lineage (NCBI taxonomy): Eukaryota > Metazoa > Chordata > Aves > Gruiformes > Aramidae > Aramus > Aramus guarauna. Next base: position 74,178 of record VXBL01007054.1, on the reverse strand, counting down.
AGTCAGTCTGCCAACAGTTTGTTATAACATGTAGTTGAAGGATGTTTATACTCTGGAAAATGTATATAACTAGACAGAATTTGTATTTGTAACTAAGCATGTCTCTGTATGTGTTATGTATGGTGTCAGTCATCACTTGTCAACTTGCATGTGTATGCATAGATGTGTCTCTGCGTGCATCTTATTCCTAGTAAATGTTGTAATTTAAATAGCGGTGCTTTTTTGTTTAATACAAGCAAGCTGGTCACATGCATCTCTAGGCTTAGATATGACAGCATGTTTGCTGGATGGTTCTGGGCCTGAAGCTATTTACAGGCAATATACTGGCAGGTGCTGCTGGAAACAGAATCACCAAAGAACAGAGAAACAAAAACTGGTGGATACAGTGGGGCCACTATCAGATGAGATAATATCAACTAGTCTAATCTGTACATTAATGTTTTGACAGGCTTGCAATCAGGGATGGCAATAATACATCAGATGAGCAGAAAATACTAAGTTAAAAAGAAGACAACATTTTTAGTTCAGGACATAAATTGGTGGTTACTAATCATGATCCACCACAGAGAAAAATAGCTAACCTGCCAATAGCTTAATCTGTTCTTTAAAGGAACTTTTTTAGTGAACAGTAGTTTTTAAAGTGGTTTTGTGTTGGAAATAAGTGAGATGTTAATTTCAAAAACCTGTTCCAAAATTATATATAGATATCCTTGCTAAATATGGGTTCTTCAAAGACATACCTTTCTCTTGAAATATCCAAGTTATAAGCTGAAGATGAGAGTTTTAAGTGTAAATGAGTTGTATGGCACTGATGGAATATTTTGGGGCAGAAAAATAAATTTATTTTGCAGAACACTGTTTCAAGCAGTAGCAAAAATGTTCCAGGTGATAGCAATTAATGTTTTCAAGAGGAAAACACTCCAGATATGTCTATGGCAATGTGATATGTGAAAAGATGAACCTTTGTGAGATTTCTTCTGGATATAGCTATAGTGGTAACAGTGGGCACTGGACTCCCTCTCTTTACTGCATATCTCATTTGAACTTAGAAAGTTTTAGAAGTTTATGGTGTTACATTGGCCTGACTAGAGAGACATTGTAATGAGCATAAAAGACTCTGATGTAAATGCGTGTTCTCTTACAGATGAGAAATGGAGTGAATGGAGTAAGAGGTCAACCTTCAGTGTATTTTTTCCAGAACAGCTAAGTTAGACCAAGGCCAACTGGTCCCTTAAAAACTGATGTGGAGATGTTTGAGGGAATCACCACCTGAACATCATTGGAATGTAAGGGAAAGAGGACCCAAATACTCTTGGTGAAGCAGATTGACAGTATAGTCATATGGTCTATATTTAGTACTTGTCATTTGTTTAGCTCAATTCTCAGCTTTCTAAAGTCACCAGACTTGGGATTTGCTTTAGAATGCCTTCCAAGTATTTCATCCGAACCTTTTCAGTTGTCCTTCCACCTCTGCCTTATTGTTGTCTAAAGAACAGAACCATGGGAAGGAAGGAGCCACTGGCTTCATGCATTAGAAGGCAGTGTGATTGTGGGATGCAAAAAAAACCAAAACAAAACAAAGCCCACCAAAACAAAAAAAAAATATCCCCAAACAAAAACCAAACCAAAACTACACACCCCCAAAAAACAAACAAACAACAACAAAAAAATGCAAACAAACAAACCCCTCAAAACACTGAGAGGTGAAGCAACAGCTTCAGAGCTTGCTCATGGGTTGCATTGTCTAAGATCTTACTGCTTTCCTAGAAGGAATCCAATTTCTTGGGCTTTTGTGTATAGAGCAGTGAAATTCACTCTTTATCATGAAATATGTATATGTTTTAATTTACTCTATGGACCAAAACACTGGCCTTGAAATGAGTATTTGACCCAAATCTTTTTAGTTAATGGAATCTTCTTTTCAACATTTCAACATTTTTCCCTTACTGGAGATGATAAATGTTTTAGAGATGACTTGATACGAAAGGACTGCTTTAAAATTGGTAAAATATATTTAAATTAAATTATATTTAGTATCTTAAATTATACATATCATTAATATTTAATGTAGAACATAAAACTTGATTGCTTTTTTTGTAGGTCATACCTTTGTGATTTTTTTTTTTTGCCTTCAGATAGCTGAAGTTTTGTTTGAAATGTGTGATTCAGCAATGTGTTTTGCTGACATAAAGATAAAAATGGAATTATATTTATGCAAAATCATGTAGGCATAACTTTAAAAATGTTTCGCATAAAATACCTCCTCAGAGTTTTTACCATCATGATAGACTAAACCGTCTGGGACCTTGAGGCTCTGAAGAGGCTTGTGCTCTTCTGTGACAGTTATTCAAAACATAGCTTGAGGAGGCCAGTTTTTGCAGTTGGACAAGTAGACCATGACAGTTCTTCCCTGAGGTTTAAACATGCAGTACTGACATGAATACAAAATCCATTGTTATTGCTGTGTTAGTTTAAACACTGACCTACTCTTATCCCTTAGATTAATGAACACCGTCACAGCACTTTTATTTTGTACCTTAATTAAGTAATGATCTCCGGGGGCCAAGTGCTATACGTAAAAGTACTATTGACCTCAATGGGAAGAAACGGTATGTACTTTTCTCAAGGCAGAAGAGATGATTAAAAACCAAGAGGAATTAACTGAGACATGGGAACCTAAATTTAATCTTGGTCAGTGCACCATCCTCTCTTCTTCCAGCTCATTCTTGCCCTGGATGCCTTTTCAGCAAGGATTGTTAGAGGGAAAACATAATGGCAATTGGAGTTTGCTGTGCTTTCTGAAGCAAGTAACAACGTCAGCCTTAATTTGCTACTGCTGGTGGTGTAGACCATCTCTGGACAGTAGTCAGAGGCCTTGTTCAGATCTGAAGCTTTTCAGGGTTGATGCTTCCCGTGAATATTCTTGCTAATGTTTATGGCATAATGATTCTCAAAAATGCAGAAAGATTTCAGTCACTAGGTGAAGTTTGAAATTATGTCCAATCTTTATAATGGCTTGTGACATTTAATACTGTGATGCTTTAATATTGCAGTAACATGCACTTTACATAAAACAATTTTTTAAAAATCTATTGGTTATATTTGAAATTATATCCAGGGTATAGTCCTTCATTATTACAGAAATGCAATTGCTCAAATACTAAAAATAAAAAAAAGATTTGAAATTGTGCTCTCTATTTCTGAAAATAAGTCTAGGCTCTGAAGGGGCCCTGACAGTGAATCATGAATGTGTTTAATAACAGAGGTTAGCAGGACAATAATAGTTATAGAAAATAGGGCCAGCGTAGTTCAACAGGTATTGAAGATTGCCTTGCAGACAGAAATACCTTCTGCATAAATGTTGGGGTTTTTGTGAGGCCATAAGGAGATCTGGTGTGTAGAAAGAATCAAATGCTTTCCCAGAACTACTTAGTATTTAGAGTATTTAAGTTATCACACTCATCAAACACAGGAGTGGGTATTATTTTTCTAATCAAAACAAAACTAGAGGAATCTGGAGGATTTCATGAAAAAAACCCCATTAAATCAAAAGATCCAATCATTTTGGAAATCTTTTTATCTTCCTGAAACTGGGTATAAAAATAATCTTTTATTTTGATTTTAGCTTGTATACTTCCCACTTTTTCTTATTTTCATGTTAATTTGCTTCAGTCTCTGTTTTATTATGCATATTATATAGTATTTATAATTTTATATGTATTCTTATAAGTGGAACTCTTAGCTAATTTGTATATTTTCACAACTTTTAAATGCCAGATAATGCAAGTAAATAAATATTGAGACCTCTGTCACAGTTTAACCCCAGCAGGCAGCTCAGCTCCACACAGTCTTGCTCATTCTCCCTGCAGTGGGATGGAGGAGAGAATCGGAAAGGTTAAAGTGAGAAATCTTGTGGGTTGACATAAAGACAGTGTAGTAGGTAAACCAAAAGCTGCACACGCAAGCAAAGCAAAACAAGGAATTCATTCACTACTTCCCATGGGCAGGCAGGTGTTCAGCCATCTCCAGGAAAGCAGGGCTCCATCGTGCGTAACGGTGACTTGGGAAGACAGACACCTTAACTCTAAACATCCCCCCCCCTTCTTCCTTCCCCACAGTTTTTATTGCTGAGCATGGCGTCATATGCTATGGAATATCCCTTTGGTCAGTTGGGGTCAGTTGTCCCTGCTGTGTCCCCTCCCAACTCCTCGTGCACCCCCAGCCACCCCGCTGGTGGGGTGGGGTGAGGAGCAGCAAAGGCCTTGGCTCTGGGTCAGCACTGCTCAGCAGTAACGAGAACATCCCTGTGTTAGCAACATTGGTTTTGGTACAAATCCAAAACACAGCCCCGTACCAGTTACTGTGAAGAAAATTAACTCTATCCCAGACAAAACCAGTACAGCGGTTCATATACAAAGTGAGACAGCTAAAACCACTTAGTAGCACTTGACTTGTGTTTTTCATCACAAATGTTGCCATAACTAAAATATCCCTGTGTTATCCACACTATTTTGGTGATAAATCCAAAAGATAGCCCCACAGGGCCTACTAAGAAGAAAATTAACTCTATCCTAGGCAAAACCAGTACAGACCTCCTATCAGTGTTCAGATTTTTTCCACAAGTAGAGTGTGATGGATGGTTTTCATGTACTTTTTGACACTGTAATGATTTTTAACCATAGTTTCTCATTTTTTCATGACTCTTAGACAGGAATACAAAACAGTCCTGAGCTCTTTTTTTCTTACATGATCGTGCATTACTGACAGTTATAGCTTGTATTTGCATACAAACATATATTTATGCCAGAAGTCTGAAAGGCTTGTGGTCATCTAGTTACTGGCTCAACACTGACAGAATAGAGATGCGTTTTGCATAAAATGTCTACAAAAACAATTTCCAAAGATAGATGTCTCTCTGCAACAAGATGTCCAAGAAACAGAATTTCAGCTACATTGCTGGTCTTGTTGGATCAGTTCTGTTGATGGGATGGGGTTTTTCACTGCTGATTTAGACATGCTTGCACATGAAGTTCTTTCTCTTCAGCACATTGAATGCTCCATAGTCTCACTTGAAATGTGTTCCTTGTTCAGCAGATTTGCCGATGTGCATTTACATCTCTCCCACAGAGTCATGGAGGCACTCACAGTGTTTTGCAGCCCATGGGAGCATAGTCAATTGTCAAATGAATGACTTCTTTCTGTGCATCGAGATAGAAATAGTTCTCCTTAGCCATGGGATTTCATGCTCTTCTTGCTGCTTCTGGCTGCCGTCATGAGCTCTTAACTTGCTTTCACAAGTGGGTGATGTATATTCAGTTTGTTACTATGCACTTGCACACACCCAGGCAGTTCATAAAAAACCTGTTAGTACTTTTTCTAACTGTATTGAAAATCAGGAGATGCTTATTTTATGGAGAATAGAAGAAGGTAAAAACTTAGATTTATATGTATGTAGTATTTTGGTAGAAACAGAGTAAATAGTTTAACTTTGTTACTTTTATAGGCCAAATGGTATTTGGCTGATATTCCTTCAGCTCATTCTAAGAAAAGGCAAGAAAATGCATGAGTAGTAAAGATGAGTGAAGACCGAGAAGAGTTGGAAAAAGCTTAGGAATGCAGGGACTGTGCAGTAAACCAGCACTGATTGTAAAAACAAATGACAGCAGCGAAAACTATGGAAATGTGTCATTCCATGGGTACACAGCAGACCATTACCACTCAAGAGAAAACTCTCAGGATGGTGATATAGTTTCCTTTACAAACAAATATAAAGCTCAGTAGTTATTTCGGGACAAAATTGAAAGCAGGGGTGGGGCGGCGGGGCGGGAAGTGAAAAGAAGAATTTTGTCACTTTGCCTATACAGTTTCCATCCCTCATATCTCAAAATGGATGTAGTGAAATGAAAAAGGTTCAGAGAAGCACAAGGATGAACAAAAGGCCTTGAAACAATCTCTCTGCAAAGAACAACTTTCATAGTTAGTTGAGAGGAAAATAAACTAAATGTGAAAAGAACACAAACTGAGGCTGAAGAGGAAGGGTAGGTGTCCTGGTTTCAACTGAGGTAGAGTCCTATCTAGATCTAGTAGCTGGTATAGTGCTGTGTTTTGGATTTAGGATGAGAATAATGTTGATACCACACTGAAGTTTTCAGTTGTTGCCAGGCAGTTGTAGTCCCTGCACTAAGTGAAGGACTTTTGAGCTTCCCACACCCTGCCAGGTGCAGAAGCAGCTGGGAGAGCACAGCCAGGACAGCTGGCCCAGCCTGGCCAAGGGGATATTCCATACCATAGCACGCCATGCTCCCTATAGAACTGGGGAAGTGAGCCGGGAGGTGGGAAAAAGACTGGGCATTGCATTGCTTTATTTTCCTTTCACATGTGGAGAGCAATTGTATTTATGCATCACTTGTTTTATTATCGTTATTAGTAGTAGTTATTATTGTTACTGCTATTATTATTATTTATTATCTTCTTTGTTATTCTATTAAACTGTCTTTTTCTCAAGCCATGAGTTTTTTCCATTCTCCTCCCCATCCCCTTGGCAGGGGAGGGGTGAGGGAGTGACTGTGTGGTGCTTACTCGCTGGCTGGGGTTAAACCATGACAATAGGGAAAAACTGTTCATCATCTCTTCTTTACAAAAAAGATCTTGAGGAATCAAATTAATGTCATAGGATACAGATTCAAAAGAAATAATAAAGCCCTTGCTCATTCAACAGATCACAATTGTGAAATTCCTTGTCACAGTTTATTGTGGATGGAAAGTTAACGTGAGCTTCCAGAGGAAGCTGGATGATTGCCGGGAAAATGCATTCACTGAGTGTGCTAGCCGCATACAAATCACGTTTGTTTCTGGAATAGATAAAGGGTGAGAGAGTACTCAAAGTACCATTAGACCATTCTTCGCCCTGAGCATCCACTTTTCGGAGGCTGTCAGAGCAAAAACACTGAACTATAACGGGACTTTTAGTCTATCTTATGGCAGTTTTTGTTGTCTCAGTCCTATATGCTAAAATATGTGGGTAAAAACAGGTTAGTCGTCTTTTGGGTTTTTTTGGTGGGTTTTTGTGTGTGTGGGTTTTTTGTGGAGTTGTTTCTTGTGTGGTTTTTGTTTTGTTTGTTTGTTTTCCAAAGGAGAACAGGCTTATAGTATGTAAAGAGTTATAACATATAATAAAGAAACGGATGGGCCAGGAGAAGAAGATAATGTCATATCATACAAGATGCTAGTGTGACACCTTATATACACAAGACTTGGTCTAGTTTCTATTATTGCCAATATTAAAATATTACAAAACCAGCATCATTATTTTCATGACGATTTTGTGGAAGATTTTTTTTCTAAAATGAATTGTTTTTAAAAGTTTCCCTTATTTCTTCAAATGAATATCTTTGAAAAAAGGAAAAAAAAAAATATCAACAAAACACAAAAAAAAAAACCCCAAACAACCCAGCTGCTCATAAAGAGAAGCATGAGTTGGCTCATGCAGGATGGTATTTTCCAATGATTTTAATAGACCATTTTGTTCTGGAAGCTTTGACACTGATTGCAGTGTGAGACAGCACAGGGCTATTAAGAATACTGCTCTTTAAATCACTGATTACTTTTCTTGAAACTGCTGTTTGGCAGTTCCTTTGAACCACCTACATGATGAAATTCCTCTGCCAAGGTCGCCATGGCTTTGCATGGTGCAGGATAGATGGGCGTATGAATCTACGCGTCGTGGCAGGGTGTTCAGGTGAGTGGCCTGGCAGGCACGCTCCTGTTCCGGGGGCGGGCACCCTTGCATTGAGAAGCAGCACCGAGGTTCAGAGCAATGGATTGGGGCTAGAGTAGCGCGATGGGCTCCGAGTGCCCATCATGAACTTGGGAAACTAAGGGCTCCAAGTGCCTGCAAGGCTGGTCAGAAGCTTTGGAAACAATTTTTTTACTGGGGCTGTGGGATGAGGTGGGATGTGAAATTGGGAGAAGCGGTAGATGTTTGAACACTGGAAAATTTAGGAAGATAGATTGAGGGGTGTTAGTGCTGAGTGTAGAGCGCAAAGAAATGGAGGGGAGTAGATAAGGATGACGAGGTGCAGGATATTTCCCCTCTGGCCAGTAGGCTCTTACATGTACTGAATGAGGCTAAACCTTGTTAGCTGTATGAGCTGGAAAAGAAGGATGACTAATTTCACCTGTTGCAGAAAGAAGAAAAATGTGTTTGATCCTAATATAATAAGATTAGAACTGAAGATAGAGGTGGTATTTTTCAGCCTCAAACATCAGTGTAAGAATGAAAATTGCTTTGCTTGCATTGTTTAACTAGATGGGCATCTAATTGTGCACTTTAGGTTATAATGTTAATTGTTATGAAACAGAGAACATTAAAAATTAATAGATAATGAAGGAAATCATTGAATGCTTGCTCTGTGAGGGAAGCAGCATTCCCTATCAAATATCCTAGCAATTTATATTTATGGAAAACTTGGTTTTGTGCATGGAGCATCTTCTTAGGAGAATTGTTCAGCCTTTGAGCATGCAGTTTTCTGATGGTTTTGCATTATTAAACCATCCAGTAAAATTCAGCTGCTAACAGCTGAGCAGAACAAATCTATTGGGGGCTATAAATTTTGAAATTAAAATTTCTCAGAACATGAGAAGCTGGCAGAGTTAGTGTAAAATAAGAGACAAATTATTTTACTCTTGAAACCCCATGGTCTGTTCTAGTCTGTTTATTCTTTTGCTTTCATTATAAAACTTTTTTTTTTAATGCGAACTGCTGTTGGGTTCTGTATTTCATCAGAATTGCCCTCATCACCAAGCACACAAATAGTCTTTGAAACAGGAATCAAAGTACCTGCATAGAGTACCTACTTGTATAAAATAAGTCTGTGTGACATACTGAAGATGCAGTATACCAAACTGGATATTAATGCAAATACATAGTCCTCATAGTATAAATTAGTACCATAATTATTGCAGTCACTGGGTCATGCAATAGCATAGACAGAAACTGAAGAATATTAGCTGACCCATTGAAACATCCAGTGCTCAAGCTCTGAATCATCCAGGTTAGCTTTTGCAGTGGTGTTTGCTGAGGGGAATCACTTTGTAAATCGCCTCCTGGACAGTTTTCCTGGAACTGTATTTTCCTCCAATGATTTACTGTGGGATGCTAAGTCACTTAACTTTTCAGCTGCCTCCTAGAGAAATTATTTCAAGCAACTGTAAATGGAATTTTGATAACTGAAAACTGCTGGTTTTCATCAATTATGTGAAAACATGACATCTGGATTAATATAACTTTCATCTTTTTTTTATTTTTTTTTTTGCAATGAACATTGCACTATGAATGCTTAAATGAAGAGTTGTCTTTTCAAAAAAGTGGTGTCTAATTCTCTTCACCACCACAATTTGAAGATGTAGTCAGAGAAGCTGAGTCCTTGAACATTGAAAAGAACTTTACTTAGGCTATGGCACAGAATAAAGAAAATCTTACTACTTAGGACTTGGATGGCTTCATTTTAGTAAAGGGGCTATCTGCATGCATTATAAGGAAAAGATAGTTTACACCTCATACTGCATGCTAGAAATGGACTTGCCCCTACTTATCAGCCAAGTAACTGCTTGATATTTTAATCTGGAAACATACAGTTTGCTGTTCTAGAAATAAATTATGAAAAGGCTATATTTGAAATTGTGAAAGAACTTGTGGACATGCAGCCTATGATATTTATGGGTCAGTTTAGATTATTTTCATAATTTTATCCCCCTCCCCCCTTTTTTTTTTTGCGCTTTCTGGGTAGCAAGGAAAAAGTCTTTAACTTAAATATTGGGGTTTTTCTGGTCTTAGAAATAAAAAATTTTGTCGGTCACATTTTTGTACAATGCCTTGCCTGCCTTGCCTGAATGTTGTGTCCTTTGGGGAGGTGATGTAGTTGTGCAATTGCTTGGTATGTGGTGATCTTAAAATGTTTCATAAGTGTTACTTTTTTATGCTTAGTTGTCAAGGCTTAGACTTACTGTGTCAATTCATTGCCGGCAGCCTACTTGAAACTGAATGTCAAACAGCTTCTTATTGTTCCAGAATGGGTCCTTAGGCAGACTTGGTTCTAAGGTTCAGGTGTGCAAAAGGAAACGTGGAAAAAGTTTGAATGGACAAGGTAAACAGCTTGAAAACATTGCAAAAAAATTTGAAACACTTCCAATTATTGTACTTGATATTTTTCCTAGCCATTAAAATTTTGCATAAGAAAGTATACTAACTGTTATGGTCGTGCCTCAAAAATCTCTTCAGTTGCCATAGAAGATCCTTAGTATGTTATTTCATTCTAGAGAAAATATGCAGCTCACTTTATTCTCTAGGCAGTATAATTTGTTTTTCACGAGTTACAATCCCCTCCACAAAATCTGGTAACTCCTATAACAAACGTTGATCTACTATGCCATGAAAAGAAACAATTTTCCTAAGGTATATTAAAATTCTTGTTTTGACACCACGGGTTAGTAATAAATCGTACTACAACCCCTTATTTGAATTTTGACATAGTTTAGGAATATTGTATTACACTGAATAATTTCATAAGAAATGTTTACCTATTTGAGAAAAAGCATTTTACTTTTTGCAGAAAGTTCAAATGTAGATGTCTACACTGTTTATGGCAAATATTCCCAAAAGAATGCAAGTAAATACACCTTGGTATATGCAGTGCCCTGATT
>VXBL01007054.1:15593-63431 GCA_013400195.1 Aramus guarauna | reverse complement strand
TTTTTTTTTTTTTTTGTGTGAATGTCAAGATTTTTGAAATCTTCATTGATGACCTTCCTTGTTCTGGATGTGTTTTTTTGGTGTGGTTTGGGTTTTGGTGTGTGTGGGGGGTTTTGTTTGTTTGTTGTTGGTTTTTTTTCTTACACTTTATTTTAAATATAGCTCAGAATTACCGGTTTCTATGAACTGATTTTTTTTTTTTTTAGCAGAGCTTAACGGCTTCACAGGGAACTCAGTCATGTGGGAACATCCCTCTTGAGACTGATTAATGCAAGCTGATATTATTTTCGGGTTACTATATCTGATCTTTGTCATGGTGAAATATGTAATCTATTTAACTGTTCCAAGTGCACAGAGACTAGAATAAATGAATATGTCTGTGTAGGGCTGACAAATATTTAGACGATTTTTCTTATTTAGCTTGTCAAGGTAAATTTAGAAAATAATTTTTTATCCCTCTTAAAATTAATCAAAACACATTGAAAAGCTCAGAACTATTTTTTTATTTATATATTTTTTATATCTCTATATATGGATATAAATAAATAATTCTGGGAATATCCTGAAGTTCTGGGGCTACAGGAAGAAACTTTAATGTCTGGAAGCATTGCAGATATTTAAACTATACTAATGTGTTCTTTTAGTTCTCCCAATGCAGTGTACTTCCATGGTCTACAGAAAATAGGCAGCTATGCATTATAGGGTCCTTAGGAGATATATCCTGTCTCAGAAATTACTTGATCTAGAATAAATCAAGAAGGAAAAAAAGACTGCCAAGTGGTGTATTTTCAACACGTGTTACTGACATGACCAATGGATTTTTTTTTAAAAGAGCAAGTATAAAACATGCATAACTTGTCTACCTGGATTTAAACGTTTTAACCTTAGATCATAGAAGATAAGGAATCAAACTTTTAAAGGTGTTTTACCCTCCACAAACAAAACAGAGACAAGTATTTTGGCTGATTATGAATTTCCATCTGTGCCATATTTGGTACTCAACCAATAATTCATAAAATGTGAGCACAAAATCAGTAGAATCAGCTGATCATGACTGAAAGTTTTATAAAATAACTAACATCCTATTGCATAAGTTAGATCTATTTTGTTAGTTTCTCTAATGGTGTTAAACCATAGACAGTATGATTCCACACTCCTGTTTTCTGTACTGGCCAGGAAAGATGGTTAGATTCATGTTGCAGCCTTTGTGAGATTGAGGTATTATAAAGGCAAACACAAGCAAACAATGAAAGCCAATTTGTGATCGGAAAGAAGAGTTCATTTATTGGAGAGTTAAACTCCAGTAACTGGTATAATATTAACAACTGTCTCTAATTACATGCAAATGTTTCAGTACTAAACACTGTAGAATGCTAAAAATGTAGATTGTTAAAGTATAAAAAAAATGCAGCTGAGCTACAAGTACAAATTAAGAGTGAGATTCCAAAGAGGGAGTTGTCCCCTAGTGTTTACATGTCTGTTGTTAGTGTTTTGAGTGACTAGAATACATTTTCTTGGAAAACTGAAGAAAAAGAAATGAGGGGATATTTTTAAATGAAAAAACAACTTCTACCTTTAAATGCTTTTTTACCTATGTTCATGGGTGAATTTGCCTTGTAGAATCAAAAAAAAAATAATAAAAACTCATGGGTTGAGATAGAGTTTAATAAGCCAGAAAAGGAAGATAATAATCATGATAAAATAATATACAAAGCAAGTGATGTGCAGCACAATTGCTCACCAGCTGCTAACCAATGCCCAACTAGTTCCTGAGCCACGGTGCTCCTTGGTCAGCTCCCCCTAGCTTATATACTGAGCGTGATGTCATATGGTATGGAATATCCCTTTGGCCAGTTTAGGTCAGCTGTCCTGGCTGTGCCCCCTCCCAACTTCTTGTGCCCCTCCTGCAGAAGGCTCATGCTTCCTCACTGGCAGGGCCTGGGAAGCTGAAAAGTCCTCAACTTAATTATAAACACTGCTTAGCAGCAACTAAAACATTAGTGTGTTATCAGCATTGTTTTCATTCTGAGTCCAAACTGCAGCACTATACCAGCTACTAGGAAGAAAATTAACTCTATCCCAGCTGAAACCAGGGCACCAGGCTTCTATAGATTGCCAAATGCAATCTAACACTTGCAGACCTTAACAGTTCTGAAATATACCTTTTCATGTTTCTGCAAAGATTCCTACATTGACTACACCTGAAAGGTTAAAGTTTGAAATAATGAGTACTATATAATTTTGAATATTGGGTTTTTTTTAAATACTCTAATCTAGATTTTTTTCCCCCAAAAAAGTAATTGCATTGGACAGTTAAGACTGGATTCACCTTATCTGATCAGTGTATTGGCTAGAAAGCTAAGTGATAAATCTTGAACTAGTTTCCACAGTCCTTTCCTAGGCAATTGAGAAAGAACCACTTCTGAAGAGTGATTAATTTTACCTATTCTGCACATTAGTTTTAGATAGGAATGATTCTTCATACGAAACTGCCCTTCTCTCCAACTGGAGAAAGGTGAAATTCTGGTTAATTGCTACAGACAATCTGACTTGAAGATGATTAGTGGTGCACAGGGTGACCTGTACAGTTTGAAACTGAGACAACTTTATCACAGATAAAATTATATAGCAGAGTACAACTGTTGTTTTGCATCCTATAGCAGGATGTTGGTAACAAAAATGTCTACATGAGGCCTAGTGTGGTAGAAAGAAAGGAAAATGTAGCAGGAAAGAGGGAGGGAAATAGCAGAAGAAACAGAACACTGATTTAGTTGGGTTTATTCCTGTCGAGACATAATTGCACCTGATTCTGGAGACTCCTTAAGTTTTTTTTGGTTTTGTTTGTAACTGAGGGTTTCAGTCACTTTAGAGACTGGAGTGAGAGAAAAAGGTCAAAACCAGTTGACCTTAAAAGCATATTCATTTAAATTTAAAGAGTCATTTCACCTAATAGTAAATTAAAAACAACTTTTCATGAAAGCTGACTGAGAAGCAGGCAGCTGCCACTCCGGTTCCATGCTCGTTTCTGAACAATAGCTGTTCTGAGATGTTCAAAAGCACAGTAACAGCATGTTCTTTCATTTTCTAACAAGTCCTTGATATAATGTTTAGGACTGGGTTGTTTGCATACATTGTTTGAAGAGCACTGATGTGTCTTCCTGTTTGACACCCCCTCAAAATGGGTACAGAGGATGCAGTATGACATAGGAATAGATGAATTTGATACTTGTCTAAGTCTCAGACTGTTTGCAATAGTAGTATTCAAGTTTTGTTCTGTGGTTATCTGTCTGAACTAAATAGCAAAGAATCTCATAATAGTTGAGGTAGGAAGGGATGTCTGGAAACTGTCTAGTCCAATCCCTGTGCTCAAAGCAGGGGCACCTAGAGCGGTTTGTGCTCATGGCTGTGCCCAGCTGGCCTGTGAATATCGCCAAGGAGGGGACACTCTACAACCTCTCTGTACAACCTGTGCCAGTGTTTTATCACCCTCACAGGAATAAAGTTTTTCCCTAATGTTTAAATAGAATTTCCTGAATTCCAGTTTGTGCCTACTGCCTCTTGTCCTGTCTCTGGGAACCACTGAAAACAGTCTGACTCTCTTCTTTACCACCTCCCAAAGGAAGAGATCTCTGGAGATCATCTAGTCCAACTCCCCTGCTAAAGCAGGTTCTCCTAGAGCAGGTTGCACAGGATTGCATCCAGGTGGTGATGCACACTGATGAGACTTTCCCCGAGCTTCCTCTTCTCCAGACTGAACAGTCCCAGCCCTCTCAGCCTTTCCTCATGTGAAAGATACTTCAGTTGCTTAATCAACTTCCTGGCTCTTTGCAGTGCGTGCTCTGGTATGTCTTTGTTGTATTGGGGAGCCCAGAACTGGACCTAGCATGGTGAATACATCTCACCAGGGCTGAGCTGTGGGGAAGGATCACCTCCCTCCATCTCTGATGCTCTGCCTAATACATCCCAGGATTTTGCTGGCTTGCTTTGCCACAGGAGCACATTGCTAGCTCATGTTAAACTTGCTGTATACAAGGACCTCCAAGGTCATCTTTTTTGCATCCAAGGCTGCCTCGTCCTCTGTCCCTGGGCAGAGGTCCTGGCTTTCCCTGCTGCTCTACCATGCTTGGGGAAACTCCCCCTCCTTGCTCTCCCAGCACATCCGTCCAAAGAACAGGTCTCCATCTTTGGCAGTGCTGCATGGTGTGAGCTGTCCCGCCACATCTCTGCCATCCCCATAAGACTGTAGCTTTTTAACTTATGAGTCTAGAATAATCTAAATTCAGCAGAATAACAAAAGGAGAAATCTAGAGGAACGTCCGGATACCTAAATAGTTGTGTGTGATATAGCAAAGGTGGCAGCAGTAATTCTAAGAAGGAAAACAAAAAAGTAATTGGTGAAAAATATCATAAATGCCTTCTTGCAATGTTATCGGTTTAGCAGATCTCTCATAAATATGTGAAGATTCCACTTTGTGACTTTAGAGTCTGACAATTGCAGTGGAGCAAATAGTATCCTACAATGTTACTTACAGTGTTTGTTTTAATTTTTATTCAGGATGTGGGGAAAACTTGTATTGGCTGAACCTGCATGTGGAAATGAAGGAGGAGGGGGAAAAAAAAAGACAGGAAGGATACAACAAGCAGGGGATATTGAGATATTGAAGATGTTTGCAAAATGTTTTTATTTGATTGCAAAAATGTGGCAACTGTGTTCACCTGTTTTAGGTAGATTTTTAAACAAATGCTTGTGTTCAGATTTTTATGGGTTGTACGATAATGTCTTTAACTTTCAGTTGTGTAAATATTTTACATGGGGACTTGTTATAGGGAAACAAAATTGATGTTATTTAGTCTCTTAAATTGAAAAAATCAATAGTGATATTGGTTAATTTAGACACTTAATTTCTGCCTACCTGAGCATGTGAAATTACAGCCTGATACAGTGTTTGATAGTTACATCCAATGTATTTTAGAATTAATGTAAAACAAGAGGTCTCTGATATAGTGATTCGGTTCAGAAAAGCACTATTTTTGTAAACGTAAAAATTTGCAGAAATAAACTTTTAAGATCAGTTTGGTATCTGACTGAAAGAATTGTTTGGCTAGCTTTTATCACATAATCATTTTCTTTAGATTTTTGGCATTAAGAAATGCTACAGTCATGCTGGGAGTAACAGTTTGCTCAATAATGTGTTTTGTTTCCATAAATGGAAACAGTCTATGTTAGGCTTTCAGACTGTGTTTGCCATTATTTATTTCGAAACTTGTATTTAGAAGTGACTGTTCCTATTTGCAAAAAATAATACAATGAAAAATGGTAGAGGTTGGCGCTGCTGTTACTTGCTGCGTGCTGATAGATATCTTTAGGTTTTTAACATACAAAGTCTCCAAAAAGGTGGAAGTCAGAAAGGAATTGAAAATACTTAATACCTTTGAGGTACAAAAATGTCAGTAAAATCTGATGTCCTTGCAGGCAATCTTTAATTTGAAGATGTGGCCTCAAAGGATCTCAAAGGTTTTTTTTGTATGTGACATGTTTTCTGAAGATTTTATTTGGGCGGATTTGCAATTAGTTGTCCCAATCAATATAGCCTTAGATATCAGAAAGGAGATTAGCCTAACACAGGCACCAGATTCCGCCTCCAGAAGTCTTATAAATCACTTGAAAGAGAACAATAACAATAGTTGTAAATTTTGTACTCAATCTGTTGTCTAGGTAGCAAACTCTGGAAGTCTAAAATAAAAAATGGGTTCATTCCATACTATGCATAAGGATGTTTTCAGCACTCCATGACCCAAGAGGTGAGTCAGCAGTTTCTAGCATCCCAAAAGTTTCTGTTGCTTTAGTAGGGGCGAAGGAGCTGGAATCAGCTTCCAACCCAGCTGTTTATTTCTGAAAAACTAGTTGACATCTGGTATAAATAGTTCAGCCTCTCAAGTGAATCTAATACTTGTTGCTCAAAGCAGAGAATCAAATCCCGGAGCCTTTAATAATTTTAGTGGGGTTTTGCAGAACAATTATTCTGTTACCTGATTATTAACATAATCATTTTTTAGGGCCTACTATTATTCAAGAACATTTTGTTAACTTTCATTCAGTGTTTCTAAGTACTAAAACTCCAACTGAATTTTACTTTCATGCACTGTGATGGTATGCAATAAAAGAAAAAATACTGATCTAAATATTATTTGGCAACATCGAAGCCGAGACTCATTGCTTGGAGAAAAATGATTTATTTTTTTTTTCTCCCGACTCTGCCTTCTGAATTCTTTGAGCTTCTCTTTTGATTTTTGCCATCCTGTTTTTTCATGTCTTTTGTTAATTTTACATGTTGCTTGACGTCCTGCATTTATTAGTTTAGCAGTGGCTCAATGTTTGTGCTGGTAAAATACCCAAAATTCAGAATATTCCATAATTTATCCTCATTATATATTTGTTGTACTAGACCTCCTGGCATAGGAAACTCTTACAGAGTTACCACAAATCACACCATGTTTGCAGGCTACATTTTTCACTGAAGACCACAATGATTGTAGTGGCTGAGAAAGGAGTTCTAGGATTGAGTCTCATGCCATGTTTCAGCTACTTTTCCATGAAAGATTTCCCTTTTTCCTTCCTCTGTCTCACTTAATGTTTCATCCAGCAGTCTGAGTGTTTGAATGTCTAGCATGGATTGGGGGCTTTTTTTTAATGTGATTTTTGAGCACTCAAGATACTTTCAAACCAGTTCTATAGTCTTGCTATGGCTTTTATAACTCTAGAGGGAAAATGAGTACAATAATTTTGGTGGTCCTTAGTTATGTAGGTTCATCTTGGATACTGCAGCTGAATCCATGTTAAAGGACCCCCGGATACAACCCTGAGCAGCACCTGTTGGGAAGACAAAGGCTCTGCTGTTGCAGCCTTGGTCTCTGCTCCAACAGCAGTGAAGCAAAGCGTGCCAGCTGAACCGTTGTCTGCAAAGAGCTTGAAAATCCCTCCTAGCATAAACATCTCATTTGTGTATCCAACTGGACAGAGCCTGGATTAACCAGGTTGTGCACCACCTGGAACGGTTCTGCAGACTGGGGGGTGGCTGATGGCTTTGCAGGAGCAGAGAGCGCTTCATCTCTTTGCCTTCCAGCACAGCCCTGGCTCTATGATTTCCAAGTCATTTGGAGTAGTTAGGAAACCCAGAACAGCTGCGCTTTACTGAGCTCTCATCCTGCTTCATCATCTTCAGATTATTGGATAGTAAACTACGCTGTGATGATGGAGTGGATTAAAAAAAAGGACTAAAGGGAAGATGCAATGTTTACAGTACAGAAAATTGTTATACGCTGCTGCTGTTGTGAACTGTCTGGTGAGTCTATAGTGCTACCCATACAGTGGTTTTACTTTAGTGGTGTTTTCATTACACTTTTTCTTTCCATTCTTGACTTCTCTAGGATTTATTTATAACTTTCAATTTTTCTTTTTTTTAAAACCTGTATTCTTTTATAGACTATTTTATGTCCTTTCGGATCCCCCCTCTGCTCCCTACCCCAGGAATCTTTCAAGTTCTGATTCTTAACTTCTCAAAGTTTTACCTTCTGCTATAAGAATTCTGCTCAGTTCTTCTCAGTCTTCCTTATCTTTGTCTTTTTTTCCTATCTTCCTCACTTGTGATATTTCCAATTTGATACACAAAGCATGCTGATTCCTCATGGGAAGCACCATGTCTCTTTGAAAATACCATCATAATTGAAATCAATTTCATGCAAAACCACACAATGACAGAATAAGTGCTGTTTAGGTCCTCTTACTGTGATGTTCCTGGAATTTGGAGCGATCGGTTAATGGTGAGCTGTTGATGCCTTGTACTCAGTGATAAAGAGCCAAGACTAAACAAGAAAGAAACTATATTGTAGTGTGCAAAGTGATTCTGAAATTGTTGTACTTTGTATTGACACAAGATGTCAAAATGACTCTATCTTATTTTTCCCCTCCTCCCTCAATGGAGCAGTCAATTGGTAGTTAACAAAATAACTGCAAAAAACCCCCAACATAATTAAGAAAAGCCTTTTTTTTTTTCTTTAATTAGATCTTACCTTTTCTATCTTGGAGAGAACTCAGTGTCCATGACACTCCATGACGGTACTACAAGGTCATTTAATGTCAGTGTGATGGGTATTCCTTAATTTTTTTATTTGGTGGGGGTTTTTTTGTTTTGTTTTAGAGCAGTTGGAGCTGTGGAAGAATGAGAGCATGGCCAAATGCTATCAACCAGGCAATATTTCCCGTAAAAACTATCATCACTATAATTCCAATCTATGCTTTCAGACCTTTCCACAACATGACACCAGCACAGATGGCAATGCAACAACACAATAAATCCCATAGAAAGCTTGTTGCAATTGAATAGGTGAGGATCGCGGATCAGTACAGAAGGGTTGTCCTTATGCGCAAATGCCTCAGTCTGCAACAGAAGCTCAAATCTGTGAAACTTATTTATCCGTTCATCTTGAGTTGTTCCTAACGCCAGCTGACCACAACTCTTGCTCAACCTTCAGGGAAACAAACCATGCATACTAAATCTCTCCTGATTATTCTGATGTACAAGCACCATAGGCCCAGATCTAGAAATAATATTTTTAGATGCTTAATTCATATTGATTTAAGTAGGGCTATGTATCTAAGCAACCTTGACATCAAAAACATTCCCTTCTGCTGTTTGTTTATTGCAAACAAAATGACTAGTGTCTTATACTTCCAAGTGAGGCTGTACAAAGTAAAACATGAGTCTCTGCTATTTTCATTCCTACATCTTATAGAAGAAGCATGCACAATTCTATAATTTTTTTCCCTGTCCTTTTTGAGGAATAACTCTGGGTTCAATCACATTATATACCATAATACTACTTTTATGTCCAACGGATGTGCGATGGGGCCCTGCTTTCCTGGAAATGGCTAAATGTCTGCTTGCTGATGAGAAGCAGTGAATTAATTTCTTGCTTTGCTTCTACGTGTAGCTTTTGCTTTCCCTATTAAACTGTCTTTATCTTTACCCAAGAGTTTTCTTGCTTTTACTATTCCAATTCGCTCCCCCATCCCACTGCAGGGAAGTGAGCGAGCAGCTGGGTGGTGCTGAGCTGCCTACAGGGGTTAAACCATAATGACTGCGTATAAAATTTGTCTAGTGCGAAGATTTTCACAATCTCATAAATGTAGTTGGTAGTTAGTGATTTTGAAACTGTACTGAAACCTGGCTTATTTTTTGCCTTCTGTTTTTTAAAATCTTATTCCAGAGTACCCAGCATGTTCAACCATGAAGATACCCATATTTTTTTTTATATTGTTGCCCAATGCACTTCAAACTGTTTAGCAAAAATATTTTCTCATTATGTTCCAAAACACAGAGTGACTCAACCTGCCATAATGCATTTCTCTTTAAAGTGTCAGCTCAATCTCAGAAAGAAAACAAACTTTAGAATATGGAGGCATAAAATCAGGAAAGGTCCATGGGATGTTTAGATGGAGCATCACTAATGGTCAGGAGAACAGGAAGTGAAGATAACTGCAGATGGAAAAAATGCACAACAGTAAAAGGGAAAATGAGGAATGGCTGGGTCTAACCTTTAGAAAAAGCTAGAGTGAATGGAATCTGAAACCATGTAATGGGGTTTAATACTGAACGTTTGTCCAAACTCTAATGATTTTCACTTTTCAGCAGTCTGCTTCATGACAGAGATGTATCCTTCTGTTCTCTGACATCATCACAGGTGTAATGCTGTAGTGTAGGAAGTCTTGGGCATATAGTTGATTCTACTTCAGTTATATATGTGGTCAGACCTTTTATAATGATAAAAGTATTCTGTTTCAATTTTGATTCTTTTTCTTGATTTTTAAAAAAAGGAAAGAAAAAAAATCACTTGTTTTCTGTTAGAAGTATGAGAATGAACAAGCAAAATACAAATGTTAAATAAGATCAGAAAAGTTGTAGTGAGATCAAAGTTACTTCAAAAAGCTTTGTTGTTTTACCATTTCCTTTTCTGTGCACAGACATTTGTATATATGGTGGCAGTAGTAATCTAGGGAAAGAACAGAGGAAAGAAAGAGGGAAAAGAGTGGTGTGGAGATAGAGGTTAAAAGAACTGCCAGTGAATGATAGAAACACTCCTAAAATTCTTAAATAAAAGATCAGCTTAACATTGCTGCTGTCCAGGGAGCTCCATAAACACGGGGTGGATTTCATGGGGAATGGGATTGCATTTGCTATTGGAGTTGTCTTTCCTGCTGGGATCAGAGCTGAAAGGATTTTTCTTGACTTAAAATACTTGTTCTGTCTCAGAGAATTCCTGTTTTTACCTTCCGGATGGGTTGGAAGGTGCTTTCAGGTTGGCTGGAATGGGACAGGGATGGTGTTTCTCCATGTTCCATGGAAATGCAGTTGTGGATGTCCCTGGAAGGTATTTGTCTGCTTCAGGTGGCTTCTGTGATTACATAGGAGGAAAAAGTAAACATTTTAGTTTGTAGTTCAAAAAGGAAAAGGTGCTTCCTTACAGTGTTGGCAATAACTTTCAAACAGCTGTCTACCTGTGCTATGTAAAGCATTTGTATTTCAAACACAGCAGTGGTTGAAAGAAGATAAACATTCATGAGCTCAAAAAAAATGTGATAAGTTTTGATGCGCAAAGTTACTACACGCTTCATGCAAGGAAAGAAAATTGGACGCACTTGGTTGTGATGAGGCTCAGCAAGACTTTCAAACACAAAATATCAACTGCCAGATGTGCTTTATCTGTATCACATGAGAGAAGAATATAAATGAGGTCAAACACCTGTGTGCATAAACTGGCATTTCAGATAACGTTTTTTCGCACTTGGTATGTTTGTAGCATTTAAATTTGTCACTTGGAAAACTGCATGATGCTTCTAATGTGTTGTTAAAAATGACTCAGAGCTAGAGATTTTTGATTAATTATGCTACTTGTAAAAATATCCCAAATTGTGTGTTCTGGAACAAGGTATAGAAGTTGTAGGACTTCACAGCTGAAACATGGCTTCTCTTTCATGAATGATGACAGCAGTAACTGAATCTTTGATACAATACACTCATGGCTGATCATCCTCAGGAAAAGCTATATAATTTCCAGCCCCCCAAGCAAATGAACCATTATTTCTGGTTCATAGGAAGGTGTACTATAGATTGTTTTGTGATAGATTAAAGACAACATGTCATATGTCAGAAAAGTAGAAAGCATCATGGTAACTACTCTTTAAAAACCCAACTCCTATCATAGCGCGAATATTCCCATATTTTTCTTTAGGTAATGATTTTATTTAATTTATGAAGTATTAAAATTTGAAGCATACTATTGACATAAATTAAGAATTCACATAAGCTATAATGAAATGAGAAGAGTAGAGGCACAGGAGAAGAAACTAAAACCTGCCACAGGGAAGTAGCTCTTACTATTTTTACTGATATCAGTAATACTTGGCAAGTCTCCAACACTATTCTAAGACTTTAGCTTGTGCCTGTGTGTTTGCTGGTATAAGTAAAACAATTTTTATTCCAGAAACTCCATTGTCAATATCTTCAGCAAACTCAATGTTGGAAAGCTCCTTCTGAAGTGGTTGAATTTTTAGCTCTGTATTTCCACTAGGAGAAGTGATGCTTTAGGGAATAAGAAATTAAAATTTATAAATTGAATATGTTGAAACTATTTTAATAATAGAAGGTAGAAAGGAAAATGGATGTTTATGAGTTTAAAAAAAATAATAAATAAATGCAGCAGGTAACATAAAAGGGATCATTATAAAGGGATTGTTACCAAAGAGATCTTGCAGGATTTGTCTGTTTCTGATTTCTAAGATTTTTGTTGTTGTTCTCTGAAATAATCTCATATTTCAAATTACCTTTAACCCTCAGCAGTACAGTAAGGCTGCTATCAGCTGCTGTTGCAAGGATGGGCTGGAAAAAAAGCCAGTGCTGCTTTCAGTGTTACTTCTGTGCTACCTTTTGTTAGAGACACAATAGGCAAATTCAGTCTATTTGGGATGGTGAGAAAGGAGGGAAGTTCTCGTTAAGGGGCGTGAATTGAGGACTGGGCTGTTTGCTTATCAGAAAGGTTTGACTGGAATGCAGCTTCTTCCTTTCTTGAAGCTTCTGGTAAAAATATCTTGTTCTTTATTGATGGGGGACAAATGTATGCAGATTTTTTTTATATACATTTTACATGTATATGGGTAGAGAAATATCATACTGGGAAATGCGTGCATGTGTAAAGATATACATAAATAACATACTCGTTGGTTGCAAAGCATAAGGTGAAATAGCTAGTCAATATCTCAACTGATATAGCTTTTCCCTCATTCAGACATTTACCATATAGCAATAATTAATTTTTTTGAAAGGCTCATTGGTTGTGTTTTGAATTTTTGAGCTAAGGACATGCATGAGAAAAAAATATTTCAAAATGGTGGCAAGGGTCCTATCATCAAGCTGTTGGCCAGGCAGAACTGAACTTGTAACTTCAACAAGGAGGAATGTTAATCTACAGATGTGAGGCCTCATGAAACCCAATAATATTATGGTTCTACTAATAAAAGCAATTGCTCTCAGTTTAACTGTGATAACATACCTTAAAACAAAGTCTATTCTTGCAGAAAATACTTTAAAATTGCGTCTGGGGACATAGAGTATATGAGTACAAAGTACCAGAAACCAGCAGAGAGCTCTTGGAGGCTGCTCTAGGTCAGGATCTGTGTGATATTGACCCTTAAAGTCAGAAAAATCCCACAGGATATGTGTTTACTGGTTTTATTTCTTATACCCTCTTTCAAAGTGGGCTGTTAAATTCCAGATATTAGAAATAATTCATACTTTGTTTTCTTGCAAATATAAGGGATACCTCAGAACAGATAAGATTGTTGCATCGGGTTTATATGGCTTATTACAGGTCTCTTCGAGCAGCATAGCAGGGACAGGCCTGGACTTGCCACATTGAAACTGTTCAGGGCTGGATTTTCACTTGGAGATTGGTTGCGCTTACAGACATTTGATCAAGTAGCAGACTGGTCCTATGAATGAGCTGGGACTGGTACCTGGATTGGCTCTGATGTCTCTGAAAATATGGTATACCCAGCATAGAAATATTTTGTACATTATGTTAAAACTGTAAAAGATCAATTTTCTACTCCTTGGGTCCGGACAATGCCTTTAAAGTAGGTTCTGGAAAATTACTTTTTTTTCCTTGAAAACCTTTGAATTATGTAGGCACATTGGTGGGCACTAAATTAATTGTGATCACTTAAGAGGAAGACATTGGCATCATTGACGATAATTTAATGAGGGTATTTGCTCAATACAGCATGGTGAACACCAGAGTAAAAAGGTACATCTTATTCTGTAAATTCACCCTGTGGCTCCCAATAATACTGCATTCCATTCAGGCTACTCTGCTAACTTGAAAAAAAGGAATTAAAGGGGATGGCAGAAAAAGACCAAAAAAAAGACAGACCATTTACTTTAAAAATAATAATAAAATTGCTAATAACTAGGCAGAGATGATTTAGTTTTACAAAGGAAAAAGGACATGAAAACATGATTTAATATTGACCAATGTCGTAAAACGTATTCACAAACGTTGAAGGCATTTCCTGATCTAACACAGTGGTGCGTCTCCACAGATACCTTCTTGGCTCTTAATTGTTATCAGTCTTGCTTGGTCAGCACTGGTTCCAGAGTATTTTGGCAAATCACCTGTAAGAATTTCTTAGCTGGAGGTTGCACTCAAAACAGCTCTTAGTGAGAAAGGGAAAGATGAGGGTCGGATGTTATAACCAGTCATCTGTACATGCAGCTAAATGACAGGAAACTTTAAATTGAGTAGTATTGTATTCTGGTATATCTTGAATATACTCTTAAAAGACAAGTGTATTCTGAAAGAAAGAATTGTGCTAGTCTTATCTTGTAGTTTCTACTCAAGCAAGACTATCAATTTTAGAAAATAGTTTCCTAGTCAAAGACTACAGAATTTTCTCATCTGCTCCTTCATAGATGAAAAGATGTATGACTGCATAAAATTTCAGGAACACAAATTCATTTCCCTGTTTCCTCTTTACATGATGTCCTTTGTATTGATGTATCTTGAGTCACTAAGAAACTGACTTCCAAAATACATCTTTTATACAGTATGGTTTCATTTTGACATAAAATGAGTATGGCTGTGTTATGGCAGGATCTACATAAAATGTGCATTTGCTGCCAAGTCTTTGGGAAAGATTTTGTGAATAAAGTTTGGTATGTGAAACCATGAATATATACAAAAGTGCAACGTCACGCATAACAGGGTTCTGTTTTTCTCACTAGACTGGGAAAACTAAGCCAAACCAAAGTTATCCTTTCCTGAGTCACTCATGTAACACTTGAAAATGTCATATAGTGAATAGAAATTCTGAATTGTCAGTATAAGGTTTCCTTTTCTTGCTTATCAGGAAAGGTAATGAATTTTCTTGTTCTAGAGAACTTCTTGACAGAAACTAAGAAATTAAATTTATGACATGCCTTTCAAAATACCTGCAAAGTATTCACAGCCTCGTAACAACCTGATGCAAAATTCAGGTAACTTGAAAATTTTTCTGTTAATTGTACTTAGTCCTGCCCTCAAATTTTTTTTGACTGACATATTTTTTTTCTAGTCTGAAGCAAATTCAGGAAATAAGGTGTAGTTAAGAAACAATCCCTTGAATTTACCTGCACTGATAATCAGCATGAGGTCTCAGCTTGCACAGAATGTAATTATCTTCTACACCTCAACCAAAGATGAACATGAAGTATCAAGTGTTCATTTAGGCCATACAGAGAGAAAGGAAAAGCCCATCAGATTTGGTACTGAAGATATTTTTCACAATAGCAGAACCTTTGGCTGATTCTACAGATTTTGTCTGAATCCTTCCTTGCTTTTCAGACGAGGTCTCATGGTGGGATTTTTCTGTCCAATATAGCAGCAGTAAAGAAGAATTTAGTGCCACAAGTTTATGTGGGCTTTTCTGTTCCTTTCCTTTAGCAAAATAAAAATATGAGAGTATTCAAAAGGTAGAAGAAAGTCGAACGCTAAGTCTTGCAACAGGATCATAGTTAAAACCCGAAAAAACTGCCCTTCTTATCATTGATAAACAGTTTTCATTATCATTGTATAATTGATGTTGATCACATCATTACTTGAACATGTTTCTAAGCTAACTATAACTTGTAATTTATCATAGAAAAAGTTTAATTGAAACATTTATAAATAACTGATGGTTAGTCATTTTGAGGAGCTTTAATTGCATACCTTAAACTGTAAGCAAAAAAAAATAAAAATTCAAGCCTAAAGATAAATATTGATACAAGTTTCTATATTAGAAGCACAGGCAAAATAATCCTGGAACAAGATGGATTACCTCATAAGCATAAATGACATCTATTACACCAAAGGCATTAACTTGCATGCAACTTCAAAGAATTCATTGCTCAAAAGTGATTAGATTGATTCTTAACTGTTTGCAGAGTTCTTCAAATTGGCCCTAGTCAATGATAATCCAAGAATTTCATATTTATTTCCTTGTTACATTTCCAAAGATGAACTGAGACATTATGTTACTATTCCTCTCTACCTATCAATAGATAACTGTTAACTGGGGAAAAAAGGAATGATAGTTATGCAGAAAAAAAATTGTGCATGCTTTCCACAGAACAATTGGAATGAATACAAATGGATGGGCTATTTATTAATTGATCTATCAGAGACAGCAAATGTTCTTATTTTTCTTATATAATATGTTTTGTGCGTACAGCCCTGATGTTAGAGAAGGCAACTCTCCTGAGGTTAGTGACAGAGTACTTCAAATGTTTAAAATAAATTTTCTCTTTTGTGGTTAAATAATAAAGTTTACTTAGAATTTTACTGAATTATGATGAAAGCTTTAGATGGATATATCTGCTATGCTGAGTTAGTCAAATACTGTAGAGCTCATATCTCCAATACAGGTAGGAACCCTGAACACAGGACATTGGATCCATCAGATAAATTTGATCAGCAATGCTTATATTAATAAGCTTCTGAATATAAATTACAGAGAAAATGATTCATCACCACCAAGCCTCCTGTCATTGTGGTGTGTTGGATAAATGTACATGTGATCAATTCTATTTAGTTTTTTTTATTTCCTTCCGCCTTGTATTAAAAAAACCACCAACCAACCAAAAAACCCCAACTCTATGGTTTATTACACTTAAAATTTTAAAATTTCAGGACAATCTAAGCAATATTATTAATTCAGCTATATTTCTTTTATTTTAAAGACTAAAAATTAGGAGGAGTTCCAGGTGTTGGTTAAGAGTGCATCAAGTTCATGTATCCATGTGTTTGTATTGGTGTTCTCTCTCGTTCAGGAATGGAAAGACTGGTGGCCCTCTAACTGTCTCTGCTACTTACCGGAGCTGTTAATGTTCTTCTACCAGTGTTTTTAGACATGTTGTCATTATTCAAGACCTTCGAAAATTTTGACCAATAGGGACAAAAAGCTACCCTGTAGTGATAAAGAGAACACTTTGAAAAATTATTTTCTTGACAGGACATGTTTCTTACTACTGAATATATAAACATTATTAAAACTAGGCAGAAAGATGGTGTTCATTATAGTCTGGGTCATGATTTCTCAGAGCAGTTCAAAATGACAATATTAATGGGTATATTAATAATAACTGTCACTTAATAAATTTGTTCTTGATGAAGGCATTTTACTTATTCTTTTATACAGTAATCATTTTGCAGTACTTATGTTAACAGTAATTAATATTCCACACAGAATGCTGTCATAGAAAACTAATCTTCGGACTCACACAAACAAGCAGTGCCTACAGACTTGTGAATGTGCTTTTGGTTTTCATTTTGAAAGATTACTTGAGTTATGTTTCTGATAGTCTGAAGCTTTTGACTGATACACCATGTTAGAGCTCTAAGGGCTGATAAGATAGATAACACTCCTCCTGAAAGAAGTTGTGGTGAAGAGTGGGTTTTATCTCTCATGTTATATCCAGAGCATGTGAAATCTTTCTAATTTGTGATGGAAAAGGAATTTCAAAAGCTGACAGAATCACTATGAGAGATTTCAAGTGTGATGCTGCCTGTAATTCCACTGCTTCTCCTGATACCTGACAGGGATCGCTGTTGATGCTGGGCTCTGCCTGTTGAGGTATTTGGGAGTTGGAATAAATAATAACAAGTTATGGAGAAATTAATTTTCTGCATGAAATGTTTGTGGTACTTGGGAAAGGAGCATATTAGTTGACACTGTATGATTCTTGGTTTTTATATGCAAATAAAACTGAATTAGTCAAACTTAGAATTATCATCCTGCAGCTNGGGGGGGGCTGGGGGGGGGGAAGTAGTCACTGCATACAAAAGATCTATTAACTTCATAACAAATTGAGATAAAGGATGTTGCCTAACAGACAAACTCGATAAAATTGTACTCTGGTTACAGACAAGTCATTGGAGATGAAGCTTGAAAAATCCATATTATATCATTTCTTTATTATCCAAAATGGAACATAGAAGGATGATCTTGTGAATAGGGCAATGGACCAGAAAATAGGCAATTCTAGGTTTAATCGCTGTTTCTGCCTTGCCCTCCATGTATGATATAGACAAAATTACTCCTCTCCTGGTTCTCAGCTACATAAAATCACAATTCATAATAAGTTTTAAGTCTTTCATGAGCATAAGGTGCAACCAACTGATTTGAAATATAAATTTTGACTAAGTAATGATCATAAGTAACTTTGATTCTCGATGAAAGTAACTATAGGTGAAACAGTATTTCCCTTTTTTGTATCATGACTGTCCCTCTGGATGGCAAAACAAAACCCTACTCTGCTTTGGTAACTGATATGATGATTTTTTCAGTATGAAAATATTTACTGATAATCTTTTAAAACCATGAAAATTTCTATCTTCGTACTTAGGTTATGATGGGGAGTACGTCTTATACAGGAAAATAAGTACAAATAGTATTGTTAGGCTGATTAAAATCTTCAAAGTTAATAAAAAGACAATAAAAATTTATTGTGGTTAGTCCAGTTAGAGTGATGCTACCATTCCCTGCCCAAATTATCTAATTAACACAAAACAAACCTACTTAACAATGCAGATATAAATTGTTACTGAGAAGCTTATGTATATGTGCCCCCTCTTTGGCTGGCGTCATGTTCACCCTTCTTCTGACTCTCCAGGTGGTCAGGTTGCCAATAATTGTCTTCTCCAAGAAGGCAGCGTGGAGAGTTGTAGTGAGTTGTCAGCATCCTCAGTTCTTTGCTAAATGTCTTGTAGTCTTGATGGAAAGAGGCTACAATTGTGTTTTGCAGTCTTTATTGGGAATGACCGGCCTTACTTGTATTTGACTTGTCAAGTGTGGCACGTATAATATGAATACATGCAAATACAATGGTTTTTTTCAAGTGCTCAGTCTAAAGCAGAATTATTTCAACAACATATTTTCAAATTTGTAGTTTCTTAGTGTATGCATTTTATATTATTCATTCTAATTTACTACGTAAGAGTTTCATGAGTAGAAATCGATGCCAGCACCTGAATCAAAATCTTACCCCCTTTTAGCCTTTTTCACTGTAAACTTTTTCTGGATTTGGATTTAAGAATTTCATATTTGTAATACAGGGTTTCGAGTGTCCTTATTTGTGCCCCCTCAGAGGTTAGCAGAGGTTGGGTCTAAAAGTATAGCTATTTCTATGAGTAAGATGATGTAGGTATAGATTTTTCTAACACATCTGTTCAAATCCACTAAGCTCATGTTTTCTTTATTGTGCCCAGAAATCAATTAAAAAGTGCATGTATCTATTAGCCCTTACACGTTATTCTTCTGTTTCTGCAGTCGTTCTGCAAAGGCCAAATAAATCATCAGTAATGTGGAAAGCAGACTAGAATGAACGAGATTCTTTGCTAAAGAACTGCACACGAGGTATTTAAGACAGATGTACTAAAGCTAGGCAACACTGTTTCTTCACTTCAGTAGATTGTTTTATATTTATTTTAAAGGAAAAATCTATAAAACTCCAACTTTTTTGTGCAATATCTTGAACACTCAAGGTGAAGAGGATATTGAAATTGATTGCTACCTTGCACCTATAAAACTTGTGACTATTAACCATTGGATACTTTATTAGTTTTGCAAGACTGCAAATTGGAATGTTTTTCAAATAGTTTCATCTTTTGAATGTTCATTTTCTATGCAACTGCACAGAAAGAGCTGGATCTGGATTCCTAAAAAGGTGGCCATGCTATAAACCATGTTTTTACTAACAATTGCCTATTGTAAAAAATAAACATAACACTAACATNTCTGAAAGAAGTTGTGGTGAAGAGTGGGTTTTATCTCTCATGTTATATCCAGAGCATGTGAAATCTTTCTAATTTGTGATGGAAAAGGAATTTCAAAAGCTGACAGAATCACTATGAGAGATTTCAAGTGTGATGCTGCCTGTAATTCCACTGCTTCTCCTGATACCTGACAGGGATCGCTGTTGATGCTGGGCTCTGCCTGTTGAGGTATTTGGGAGTTGGAATAAATAATAACAAGTTATGGAGAAATTAATTTTCTGCATGAAATGTTTGTGGTACTTGGGAAAGGAGCATATTAGTTGACACTGTATGATTCTTGGTTTTTATATGCAAATAAAACTGAATTAGTCAAACTTAGAATTATCATCCTGCAGCTTTTTTATAATGCCATGCCAACTACAGGCAGTACTTACTTCATTGGCTTTTGGCAGAAAATATTTGTTTTACTACACACTGATTTGTTTATTTAACTACTATACACAGCTGATTTTTGAAAGTGAAGATCTAGGAGGACATTAAATCCACCAAACTTAGTGATTATGTGTATGCAAGTGTGAATGCCTCAAAGTATTAAAAAAAAAAAATTATTTGTGATCCACTTTCTACAAGTATTCCATTTAATTAGCTCATTTGCAAAAGTCTTAATCAAATTTAGTTCTGGACCTGATGTTATTTTCACCACAGAAAATCAATTTTAAATCTGTAAAAGCAGGAATGCCTGTTGGAAATGTTTTGCTCGTGATGACTTACCAAGCCAAAAAAAGGAAATACACCATAAATAGCTGCATGTCTATTCATTGCTGATGAGATTCTNAACTATAGGTGAAACAGTATTTCCCTTTTTTGTATCATGACTGTCCCTCTGGATGGCAAAACAAAACCCTACTCTGCTTTGGTAACTGATATGATGATTTTTTCAGTATGAAAATATTTACTGATAATCTTTTAAAACCATGAAAATTTCTATCTTCGTACTTAGGTTATGATGGGGAGTACGTCTTATACAGGAAAATAAGTACAAATAGTATTGTTAGGCTGATTAAAATCTTCAAAGTTAATAAAAAGACAATAAAAATTTATTGTGGTTAGTCCAGTTAGAGTGATGCTACCATTCCCTGCCCAAATTATCTAATTAACACAAAACAAACCTACTTAACAATGCAGATATAAATTGTTACTGAGAAGCTTATGTATATGTGCCCCCTCTTTGGCTGGCGTCATGTTCACCCTTCTTCTGACTCTCCAGGTGGTCAGGTTGCCAATAATTGTCTTCTCCAAGAAGGCAGCGTGGAGAGTTGTAGTGAGTTGTCAGCATCCTCAGTTCTTTGCTAAATGTCTTGTAGTCTTGATGGAAAGAGGCTACAATTGTGTTTTGCAGTCTTTATTGGGAATGACCGGCCTTACTTGTATTTGACTTGTCAAGTGTGGCACGTATAATATGAATACATGCAAATACAATGGTTTTTTTCAAGTGCTCAGTCTAAAGCAGAATTATTTCAACAACATATTTTCAAATTTGTAGTTTCTTAGTGTATGCATTTTATATTATTCATTCTAATTTACTACGTAAGAGTTTCATGAGTAGAAATCGATGCCAGCACCTGAATCAAAATCTTACCCCCTTTTAGCCTTTTTCACTGTAAACTTTTTCTGGATTTGGATTTAAGAATTTCATATTTGTAATACAGGGTTTCGAGTGTCCTTATTTGTGCCCCCTCAGAGGTTAGCAGAGGTTGGGTCTAAAAGTATAGCTATTTCTATGAGTAAGATGATGTAGGTATAGATTTTTCTAACACATCTGTTCAAATCCACTAAGCTCATGTTTTCTTTATTGTGCCCAGAAATCAATTAAAAAGTGCATGTATCTATTAGCCCTTACACGTTATTCTTCTGTTTCTGCAGTCGTTCTGCAAAGGCCAAATAAATCATCAGTAATGTGGAAAGCAGACTAGAATGAACGAGATTCTTTGCTAAAGAACTGCACACGAGGTATTTAAGACAGATGTACTAAAGCTAGGCAACACTGTTTCTTCACTTCAGTAGATTGTTTTATATTTATTTTAAAGGAAAAATCTATAAAACTCCAACTTTTTTGTGCAATATCTTGAACACTCAAGGTGAAGAGGATATTGAAATTGATTGCTACCTTGCACCTATAAAACTTGTGACTATTAACCATTGGATACTTTATTAGTTTTGCAAGACTGCAAATTGGAATGTTTTTCAAATAGTTTCATCTTTTGAATGTTCATTTTCTATGCAACTGCACAGAAAGAGCTGGATCTGGATTCCTAAAAAGGTGGCCATGCTATAAACCATGTTTTTACTAACAATTGCCTATTGTAAAAAATAAACATAACACTAACATAAATAGTCTCATTTAAAACAGAGAGTGGGACCTTCAAATTAATAAAACTCATCCAGAGAGCAAAAAAATATTAAAAATTTACAATGCACTTCAATGTTACAGGCAGTGATGCAATAGTTGCTGAGAGCAGCGGCCTGCCAGGAGCGCTAATGGCACCACGTCAGATGTTTACCAGATGCTTTAACCCAGACAGCCAAGCTCGCCGCTTCTGTCGCGTAGGGAATGTCAGGATACACCGAATGGTCGCACGGGAAAGGGAGCTTTCACAGACGGCTCGGGAGCTGGGATGGAGTCACCTCAGCTCCTCCTTGCTGTAGAACCAGTTTAATTTTTTTTTCGTCTGCCCTTTTAGAAAGCATCTTATGACATAATTTGATATACTTCAGGCAGTTGATGTGCGCTATGAAACAAGCATTTTTTCACACTGCATCCCCTACTGTACAGTAGTGTGAAATCACAGCAAATTCATCCTATAAAATTATTCCTTTTTTCATTACTCTGTCTGTCAGTGGTTCTCTTTGTCACTTGTTATTTATAACAGCTCCAAGCTTTTGTTCTGCTTCTTATCCTGTATGTATACACAGTTGCTTTGTGACAGAAGTACTGACTGGAAGACAATTAAAAGTTTGGATGTAGATAAGCACCTCAAAGTTCAGAATCTGGAATGAAAAGCTTGCTTCTATTTTAATGTTGGCTTTTTTTGAAATGCTAAGTAAGTGTTCAAGGTATTTGGTCGATTTAGGTTTGCAAAGAAGCATACTTCCAGGTTTCTATTCTTGTGCTTTGAAATTTAGGTTGGTGGAGTGCTTGGCTTTCCTTCTTAAATGTAAAGCTCAAGTCATTAGGTGAAAGAAGTGAAAGGCTGCATTCTTTTTCTCAGTATTTGTGGTAATAGATCCAGTGCCTATATCCCATTTTGTGAGTTCCTAGTTCCTCACAACAGATATCTTTTTTTTTAATGTATTTAGGCAATTATAATGCAGCTCTCTGCTTTATGGAGTGTTTTTTGTATCATTTCAAAACAATTAAGTGACAAATGAGAAAATGTTGAGATAATCTTCCACAGAAATGTCCCGAAGGAAATGAAGTAAATGAAGTTTAATGAAGGATAAGGTCAAGAAAGTAGAGACAGTCCCAAGAACAAGCAGAGATCAGGTGGACACGCTAAGGAGCAGTTTGTCCAAGGCAGGTGAAGGATCCCAGGCTACAGGTGTGGAACTTGCACCAGTGGTTAAACACAGGGGAAATCTGGCTGTTGCAAAGCTGTGGTCGGTCTGGCTTTCATTCGTTAATCACAAGAACCGAGCCATACCTCACTGCCCAACGCACTGAAACCCCTCCCAAACGCTTTTTTGTGAAACATTGCTCTATGAAAAATAACTGAAAATAAAACTGTGATTTATTGCAGACCTAGGTTTAAAACTTGGAAACAGTAGCTGCCGATACCTCTGTCCAGACCGCGCTGCTTTCTGTGCCGACCGGCCGCCTGTATCCGCCAAGCCTCAGGTGATTCACGCTGCTTCTGTTGTGAAGCAGACAGGGAAATTACAAGTGAAGGACAACGCGCCTGGTTTTCTTTCACTGACTGATCAGTTGTACACAGCAGTCACGTGTTGAGGTACAAAAAAAATGCAATAACCCCTCCCCGAGAGCTTCCAGTAAAGTGTTTTGTAAATGATTGTTTTCTCGTGAGAAGTTGCAGAAGTTTAGTTGAGGTAAATGTATTTCTCAGAGTTGGGTTGCTTTTTTTTGAGAGAGAAAAAAGGCTTACCCCTAAATTCAGATTCAACAAAAAATATAAGGTAGAAAAAGTGTTGGAATATGGAGAATGTAATTTTTTTAAAGTTGTAATTTTTCATTAAGAATAATTTCAAATTTTCATAAGCTAAAAAAACCCCCATTTTTTTACTTGAGATTTTTTATTTTCTATGTGCTCTAGACAACAAATTAGACTTACAATTATGATTTAAATAATCTTAAATGATCACAGTTGGAGCTGCTATTTGCCAGACTCTGTACAATAGGTAATTAGATAATGAATATTGCAAAATAAACTATGACAACATTTGCTAATAGTGTGGGGCACTATGAATTGGCTTTTGTCAATAAAATTACATATGAAAATACATTATGTAGGTACACAATTTTCCCAACCATGAGGTACAACCAGTAGGCTTTAAGGAAGGATGGGGATGTGAGAGAAGCTATCTTTGTTGTGGTTGCATTAAATTTTCATGTGTGTTGCTACAACAGATACGAGGTTTTCGGCTTGCCAATGGCAACTGTTGAATCTTCCTGAAATTTGTGGCTTCGCAGTTTTCCTAAAAGCACAGGTTTCGTATGTTTCTGGAAGTGTGTCGCAAAGCAACCTCTGTTCTGGGATAAGAAATAACAGTTGTCTTGTTATTACTATGCATTTACTCAGACTTGTACCTCCATGCTTTTTATTTCTCATCTGCATCAGGAAAATTATTTACTGAAGCTCATCTAACGTTTTGTCAGAGCTGTCATAGAGTTGTCACCTGGTAATCAACCTTTTACTTTCTCTCTACAGAAAGGAGGGACAGGTATAAAGCCAGTTATCTCACATTACAGAAGGCTGACAAAACAGAAGCAGTGTTTAAAAATGAAATAATTTCTTTAGCCTAAGTGTCTGCAACCACTTTCCAGATGACACAATGCGTGACAAGCCACCATTGTGGTATTAAGCAAGAAATTGACATAGGCTAGGGCATAAAAATAGTTACAATTAGGCCTGATGTTGCTGGTGATTGTATTAAACTTGGCTGTGTCTAATCCACTGGTGAAAGAAAAAGAAATTTAATCATGTGCTACAAAATCACTGCGTTTGCAGATGTATCCTTATTTCTCTTCCCCAGAATTCTATCTGTACGTATTAGAGACCTATATAACTTTTTCCATATTCTTATGATACCAGAAACAACATTTGTTTCCCTCTGAGGACCCCTTTTCTGATGTAAGGCCAATTTCTGTATTTGCCTGATCTGTTCCTGTACCAATTTGTTTATTTCATGTCAATGCTTCAGATCATAGGAACAGTCAGATAACAAACATTAGTATATTTGGCAGCCTGTGCTGAATGTGACGATGATTTCAGT
Organism: Aramus guarauna; assembly: GCA_013400195.1. Classification (NCBI taxonomy): domain Eukaryota; kingdom Metazoa; phylum Chordata; class Aves; order Gruiformes; family Aramidae; genus Aramus; species Aramus guarauna. The sequence goes on along the minus strand of VXBL01007054.1, from coordinate 38,579 downwards.
CTCATTCCTGAGAGAACCCGCTACCTCTGGGAGCACAACTCTCAGCCTTAACTGTAGATACCAGAGACTGGGATCAAAAAATTAAGAATAATAAGAAAAAAGTATTCTCAAATCCACAGGTACCTCTTCAGGCATCAGTACAACAATATAGGAAAGGTTACAGACATTTTCTAGAACAAATGTATAAACAATTAACAAGACAAGTGTAGCAAACTCTCAGGACACAATTATCCAGGATGACTCACATGATGAAACTATATAAAACTTAACAATTTCTGCCTGTACCTTTTTGTTTGTTTGAACGTTGGTTATCGACTTAGAATAGACAGTATGACAGAATTTTTCTTTTGAAGGAAAAGGAAGACACAGAGATGCTGCAACATTAATATACTTAGAGATTTTCTTCTTTCTTCTTTTTTTTTTTTTCTCTGAATCTAAATAGCTACAGAATACCTGCTTATCAGCAGTATAAAGCAACAAAAACTTCTGACAGGGCCTTGGAAATTTAAACTGGTTATAATCTGTTGAAGTAATTCATTTAGACATGCTAACGTGTTTGGGTACAACAGCAAAGGAATTTTTCGATGATACTACAAATGCATAAGACTGCAATTGAGCACCTTCTTCTGAAAGTGTGTTCTGGTTTGACCAGTTTCTCACGAGTTCTAGTTAATTAATTTTGTTTCTGGACTCCAGAGGTTTGCAGGATTTTGAAGTGTGCCCGTTGTTTAATTCACATGTAGCACCCTCACTGTTCATGTGTTAAAACTCATGTTTAGAAAATACGTGGAAACTCCCTTTTTCCTTAAGCATAGGTCTTCATCTGGAACAATTCTGTAAGTCGTGATAATTTAACCACTAACATATTAAAAAAACAGTTCTTAAGAAAGACTGGGTTTATTTGATGGAAGACGTTTTTGTGTTCCTTTGAAGGACAATGTCTGTAAAGAGTATAAAACAGAAAAGCTGCAATGTCTGCAGAAGAATTTACAGAACTGCGCTGTTGATTTCTCTATGGATATACCTTATACACTTAATGAATTACGCATTGTACTTTGTTTTTAGAAACAACCTTGGCATCAGTTAAAATCTGGTGATAAATGACTGGGTGAAATTCCCATTAAAGTTAATGGAAAGCAGTGTTCAGCTTTCAAGTTCAGCTTTGGACTGACTTAAAACAAAAGTTAAAAATCATGCAACTGACCCATTTTATTCTTCTCGCTGCCTAGATTTTTCCCATATGGTATTAAAGGAAGCATCTTATTGTAAAATTTTAGACGTATTATTATATACAATTCATCAGAAGAGAGCTACCATATTCTAATATTTTCATCCTCATCATTTTTATGCTATTATATTTTGAGGGACACATGCTAAACGAAATAGAATTGGGATACAGTGTTTGCAAAGATTTCCTCTTTTGTTTTATAATGTCCTTCTAACTTCTGATTTTTTTTTATTTTTTTTTTTAAACTGGGGATATTTATTTGTTCAAGTTTTCCCTTGAAATTGGATTTCCCACTGACTTGATGTCTTGGTTGAACACTGCAAAATGAACTTTTCAAATGGAAATGAGTGTGTGCATCAACTTAGTTTCTGAACTGACTCTGCTAGAGTCAACAGAAGAAACATTCTTTGATTTACTAGATTAGGTTTCCCGGGCTAAATTCCCCAAAGAGGTAAGCTCAGACCCCGTGGCACTAGCTGTCTGAATGCTGCCGGGTGGCAGCTGGGGACACCACACCAACGCAGGCTGCAGCGGTGGGCGCCGACCTCTTCCTCTTAGCAGCCTGTCCCTCTCTAGACACTGCCTCCCTCGCCCTGGTGAATTGCCCAGGTTTCTTGTCCAACCGCTAAAGAAAAATCAAGTGCGTATAAGTGGTAGTCATTTTCTTAACAGTACACTGAGAAAAAATTACAATCAGGAAATCAAAGAGCAGAAATGGAATGAAGGAAGTGAAAAATCATCTCTCATTTAGCCAGAGGTTTTGTTGCTGAAAAAGGTGCAGAATCATCTGCTTTAGGCTGGAAGATGATTTCCATCTTCACTTTAGGCTTTCATCTCTAAATTCTCTCTAAAGCAAATAACCTGTCCCTTTCTTACAGAACGTACTGGGAAAGTCCTTACTTGGATTGTGAGAAGCACAGGTTAAAAAAAAAAATCATCTATCTTTTGCTCTCAGAGACTTGACTAAGATGTAAACATCTGAAAAATGTCATACTTTAATTCCAGGCTGTGAAATACTGTATGTACTTTTGCCTTTCCTGATGCAGTTGTGTACTCCTCCTGGCCCAATAAATTAATGACTGCTAATGCTTTTTAGCTGAGGCATTTGTTGATACTGATTGTACTTGAGCTTTTCAGGACTCCCTCCTATAATACTTCCATCTTTTCTCTCTTAATATAGTAATTTAATCTCACAGAACTAACACTAATTTAAATATTTAAATGTAGATTGTTATTTTATTTATCTGGATTATGTCTCAGGATTAAAAAAACAAAATAATTCTTAGAAAATTCATGAAATAAGTCAAAATTCAACAATCACTTTCACTTCACTTTCACATTTTGTAGTACATAGCCCATTCCTAGAGGTACTACTGCTGGTTTTGGGTTCCTTACCTAGGCTATGAAATTATATATTTTGTAATTAAACACACCCTCCCCAACAAACAAAAAACCAAAGCACACACCTTTATGAGTAATATCTTTGTAACATTTTCTATAATTTTGTATAATAGCATTTTAAAATATTTATCTCATTGAAACTAGTAACATTACTAGATGGTCAATAAGGAGAAGAATGTGGGGCTGGCAAGCACTTGAACACTACAAGTACATATGAAAGTCAGTGTGACATTTTGGGTGTTATATTATGACATTACTGTATGTAGTCTGGCTTTCATTTAAAGTGGAAAAAACCACATTTTTATACTGTGGCTTTCTTATACTCTTCTACTTGAATTGAAGGTACTCTTCTTTATTTCTTTAAGGACAGAATTGCAAAATTCAGTTCCATTAAACAAGACTGTGAATGAAAATGCCATTTCAACATGAAATTTTGATAGCATGTGAATCCTTCAGGAATCAAACGTGAAATCTCAATTCTGAATTTTTAAGTGTCCAGTTGAGTTCAGCTACAGAATCAAGTTGTAGTGCTGTAGAATAATCTCCAAGCTGCCCTTGGCTTAATTTTGATATCATGTTTTAAGAATATACCCCTATAGATATTCTGGACCAGTATTTTTTTCATATATTTTCTGTATTTATTAAGACAGAACTAATAGAATATTTCAGTTGGAAGGGACTGATGTAGTCCAACTGTCTGGTCACTTCGTGTCTGACCAAAATTTAAAGCATGTTATTAGGGGTGTTGTCCCAATGCCTCTTAAACACTGACAGGCTTGGAGCATTGACCATTTCTCCAGGAAGCCTGTTCCAGTGTCTGACCATCCTCTCGGTAAAGAAATGCTTCTTAATGTCCAGTCTGAACCTTCACTGGTGCAGCTGTGAACCGTTTCCACGTGTCCTGTCATGGGTACCAGGGAGAAGAGCTCAGCACCTCCCTCTCCATGTCCCCTCCTCAGGAAGCTGTAGAGAACCACGAGGTTGCCTCCTTTTTTCCAAACTAGACAAACCCAAAGTCCTCAGCTGCTCCTCACAGGATGTGCCTTCCAACCCTTTCACCAGCAAAAAACCCTATGAATATAAGATTTTATTTTGAGATGTTTCACACAGAGAGAGACAGCAGGTTGTGTAGAGCTTACTTTGTCCACAGCTACAGGGAGCTTCCAGCTGCCTGTAGAACCATAACAGGGTACAGACTAGGGCTATGTGCATTTCCTTACCTTTGGGACAATGTCCTTGTAGAAAGTTTCAGCACTCTCAAGCTGAGTGATAGAGGAAGGAGAGGACAGGTGCATGCCATGATCTGCTTATGTCCCTGTTTGAGAACTTGGCTATCAAAGACAGGAGCATCAAAGAACAGAGCAGCCACCCCTCATTTCCATTGGGCAGCCCCTGCCTCCCTGCCTGGGGCTCTTCTAACCTCATGTCAAGGCTGTCAAACCTATGTGTCTCTGACAGACCGGAGACATCTGCCCTGGCCCAACCATGTCACCAGCTCAACTGCAACGTGGGCCACCACCAGTGTCTTCCCCACTGTGACCTGAATGCTAGGGCTGGTTTTAGGAACTCTTGTGTGGTCCAGTGCTTGGCTACTTGGGGAAAAAGGGTGCATGGCTTTGCATGAGCTCCCAGCTCTCTGTAAGACCATAACAGGGTATGGGCTGGGGCAATATTATCTGTCCTGTAGTGCACTGACAGCTCAGACTGGGCATTGGAGGAGAGGGAGGATTGGAATATGCCATGGTCTCTGGTGGCATCCCTATCCAGGCATCCAGCTGTAATAGACAGAAAAGCAACAAAGGAGGAGCAGCCACTCTCCATTGCCAGGGACAGTCCCTGCCCATCCCTCCCCTGCCCCCTCTCCTCTCAACCCTTGTTCACCTGGCTATTTGTCTGCCAGCCTGGTCTGGCACAGCCCTTTTGTACCCATCCTGGGCCACCAATGTCACCAATTGGACATGGTCATGGCTAACTGGCTCTAGGTAGCTCTGCCTGAGCAGGGAGTTGGACCAGATGACTTCCATAGGTCTGTCTAACCTCAACCAGACTGTGATTTGGGCACATGGAGACTTATTGCAAGTCAGCTGACACGTGGTAACTTCTTAAGCCTTATTAACCTTCTGTCAAGTTTGACCCAACAACAGCTACTACAGTAACAGACAGATACAGTCTACTTGCATGATGCCAGGACATGCCACTTGACAGCTAGTGCGCTCATGATGAGCAGTCAGGAACTGCATCCTCTGCATGCAAACTCTGACCTTCTACCAAAATGGTAGATAATTTACAATTATCAGATTATAATTTTCCAGGCAGTGGACCTGCTAGCTGTGCTGTCTTCATCTGGGAGAAATTAAGATCCCCAAAGGCTTACTAGTCCTATATATTTTTGACTTAATCTCAGAAAGTTGTCTAACTCCTCTGCTGCCTTCAATAGCCATATTGCCCTCGAGGAAGGCAGGTGTTTTCTAGACATCAGTAAAGGATCATCTGCTGGGATGAGAACCAGACTGAGCAGCTCTGAACAGTTCATTACCCATTTCAGTGCCTGTGTGTGAAAGACGGTGCTGAAATGCTGTTATCCTCTAGCATTTTACACCCCCTTTGTGTTCAGTCTTTGCAGGGGTAAGTGGTTACACGGTGTGCAAAGCACCAACGATTCAAGGCTGCGGTGTTTCCGGATGGGACGAGCAGCACCAGCATCTGAGACCTCATGAGAGCCCCTGCCTGCGTTTTCAGACACTGGGAGTTCGTACACGTCTGCTAAGCTCCAGATAAGCACATTGACTTTGCGAGGCTCTTCTGAATCTGGCACAAGTTCTGAACTATTTAAAGCTTCTGTTCACTTATTATTTCTTGTTGCCTTTTTTTTACCCAGAAATAGATTAAAATAGAATATTGGATGAAAGGAAACATCTACATTTGTATACAAGCAACAGTTTCATATTGCTGATGTGAAATATCTAGTAATTGAAAGGAAGGAATCAGCTTTATGAAGTTAAATGGGTTTGCTTTGTTTCAGCTTTCCATCTTTAATTGCAATAATGTTCTTATTCGCATTGTATGAACGCGTCTAGATGCAGAAAGCATCCTGCTGGCCTTCAGCTAATCGGAGTTAAATCATTAGAGTATGTAGGAATTTTCTAGTTTAAAGATTGGTAATACTTCATCACCTCACATTCTTGCTTTGATTCACAGAACAACCTCTCATGCTATTTACTAGCTACATCAGCATCTAGTTTCCTAGAGCTACAATAAAAAAGGTCACAACGGGCAATTCTGAAATTCTGTGCCAGATTTTGCTGCCCGTGTAACTGACCTTTCTCTGTTTTTCTTGAAGCATTCCTACCTGCTGAAAGGCTGACTTGGTGCTTTTTTTCCCCCCATATGTTCCCCATTTTTAGCACATTTAGATGGTTTATCCCTCAGGCCTTTACTTTGAAATGTAGAAACTGTAATGTTTGGACTGCCTCTCTTATCTTTACAGTCCCTTCTGTTTTTTCCTGTATCGATAGATTTTCATTCTATATAAAAGAGTTTTCATTGGGATCTTAATACACTTGATCGCATCCATAAGGTCAGTAATGATCTTTGAAAAAGCGCTAAGAGAAAAATGTTAAAATAACAAAAATTAGAAATAATTAAGTGTACTTATGTTATCTCATGAAAGTTAGAGGATAAAATAGGAGGAAAAAAGAGAGAATGTTATGTGAAATTTAAAGTATAATTAAATTTTTTAAAAAAACCAACTAAACCCACACTAAGAAATTTGACTCCTGAACTGAAATAAATAGAGTATCTTATACTCAGGTTGCTTGTTGTTGCACAGAGAAATCATATGGCTTCCATCAAATCCCTTATCTGCTGGGAAGAAAAAACTGTAAAAACACTAACTTAACCTTATTAATATGTAACTCTGCAGTTTTAAGGAAGAAAAGGAGTAGTGCTGCCTCCTGCTTTGTTTTATGAGAGAAAAATAAATTGCCTTGCCAATGCAGATTGTCATAATTTTCAAGACTATTCCACTACACCTTTATAATGAAGCTGGGAAGGCTTTGGAGAAGATTGATAGGACTTGCTGTTTCTTTTTGGGTCCTGCACAGGACAGGGGGGTTCAGTAAGGTTTTGTCAGCTCTCATCCTTGCTTCTGTTTCTGTAGTACAGGATAGTAAATGCTCCTATTTCCCTCTTCTCATATACTGAATAAAGTAACTCCATCTGAAGTATCAGAGATGGATTCAGGGTAGCCCAGTCTGCCTTTGCGTTTCATTTTATTGAACAGACTCTTGTCTTTCCTCTAGTTAAACACAAATCACACAGCCTTGCTGTGCATCACTTTAGCCCAAATATTTTGGAGGCATTTCAGTTTTCAGTAGAATGTTTCCTCCTTTGATATTTCTATGGGTAGAGAGGTTTTCTTCTCTTGCAGAGAAGTTCATCTCCTTCAATTTCCAATGACTGGAAACAATCAATTAAAACTAGACAGATTTCATGTCAAACATTGTTACGTATATGCAAGGTATTTGTGGTGAAGGTAATTACCTACTTGTAAAAATTGTGCAAGAGTATGACAGATTCCCTATTACTTGAGATTTTTCTACTCTTTCAGTCAGAATGATGTTTTAAAGTATTCGCTTTACTTTAACTATGAATTCACACTTGATGCAAGAGATACTAGGTGAATTCTTGTCACATAGGGACTTGAAATGGATATCACAAACTCTTTCCCTTGTTTTCAAATCTGTTGGCAGTCTGATGTAGAGTCTGATATAAAATTAATCTTCACTGAGGACAATTTCATTTTGGAGCTATGTGTAAAATAATAAGTATATATACATCTATGTCAAGAAGGTGTGAAGCTACATCACGGGGAGAATTAATATTCTGTTGCTATTTCTCAACAGTACTTGTCATGGTCTTATTTTAAGTAAAAAGTTTGTATTTGGGAGGTGTACTAAAATCTGCTGCGGCAGGGTTTTTAATCATTTCATTTATCTGTAACAGTCCATCTGTATATTCCATAACAGATACTTAGCTGTCATTGTTAAAAATCCAGGGGTTAGTCACATAATGATCTTAATCATTTTCTCTTTGTTATTCTTTGTCACTTGTTTTACCATTGGTCGAGCTGGTTATTAGTATGTTATCCCTGGACCAGGGCACTGAAGCTTTCAAATACCAGTTATTCAGGTGCGTCCTCTACCAGTGGTCTTGGTCTGCCATTACATTCATTGTGCATTCTTCTGCTTACCTTGTAAATAGATTATTTTATTATTTTTTTAGGTGTCATATCTATAACTGCACCTATTCATGGGAAAAAAAAAAAAAGGAGGCACCTACAAGGCTATGTGAAATTGGTACACATCACTGAAAGAAATGTACTTTGCTGTGTGTTGTCATGGTTTTACTTTCCGTGCCAACTGCACATCAAGGTTCAAAGGAAAGGAATGTGTTTTGGTTTTGTTCTCTCTTCAGTCTGTGCCTTGCCAGAATTTTTATATTTATTCTGAAGAGATTCTGTAGTTCAACCTATTGCTAAATCCTACATATAATATTATGGCAGAGTGCTAGGACAGCACCTTGAAGAGAGAGACAGAAAAAAAATGAGGCTTATGAGCACATCACACCTGTGATTGATATACGTCTATTTCTCTCTTCACTGATCTGGTTAGGCATGTGGGAAAAAGACCATCAGATGATTCTATAAACTGATTTCTGATATCTGAAAAAGGTTTATTTCATTTTCTTGCCAGAAAAGGCAGTTGACAGATTCATGGTATTAAAACATTCAGTTGAAGACAGTGTGCTCAGCAAAATGTCTGACTTCATGCATTATTTTAGGCATGTCATTCTCGCTAAACAGATTTTCTTGTTTGGAAGATGTTCAGGTTAGAAGCAATTGTATTCTGTATTTGTATGTGTCCTGGAACAAAAGTTGCTAACTGTTATTGAAATGCCACCAGCAAGCCTTATTTCTACAATATACTGAACCAATATTTTTCTCCCAAGATTAATGTTTAATTAAAAAAAACTCCAGAGAATACATTTAGTTGGGAACCTCAGAATGAAGAATCCATATAATTTCTGAAAGGTCTCCTGCAAAATAGTAGTGCTGTGCTATCTCTGAACTAATAGATGTCAAAATGAGGGAAAAAACAACTCAATTAGTAAATGTTATATATCATCTGAGGAAGTTAAGGTTTTAATTAGAGTATTTAATCACAAAAAACTTTAGAATAACAATTGAGTAAATTCTATACATCTTTTTTTCCGAGGTAAATTCTGAATACTGTATCCCCTAACTTTCCTAACTGTTGTTTATTATTTTCTAATGACATTGGAAATACCATTTTTCAAAATTACAGAATTCAGGGCTGTAATTGTGGAGAAAATATTTGCCATTGGGCAAGCAACAGAAAGGAGATGAAGCAACACAGTACCTGATTTGGGAATGTAGAGGTATGTATAGGCAGAGAAATTAGGTTTTGTACATGTGATTATTTTTTTAAAACAGAAAAAAAAACCCCGAAATTGAAGTCCATAATAAAATGTTTAGCATTCATGTATGAGGTTAAAATTAAATATTACTCAGATAATTGAACAGCATCAATATTAATAGTTTGAGGAAGGGATCAGCAACAAGGAATTGCCATGCAATTGGACAAAATGAATGAATGTATGTGAGAACATCTGAAAAAGCCATATATCTCCGAGGTGTGTGTGTTATGGCATGAAATGCTAATGATGTTGAACTAATATTTTATTTTCAGAAGCATTTCTCTCTATCTTTCATAGCATATAACTGAAAATGACTTTTCCAGGTCACACTTACTACATTTCTCTGTCCTGAGGTGAAGATTGACTATTATTGGCATCACTGATAAGCATTGAGCAAAAGTACTACAGTAGCATTATAGTCGTTTGTCATTGCAGACTTTCATCATCACACGTTAAAAATCTGCTCTGATGGTCGTTGCGATCACAGCATTTTCCATTCTTCACCCTACTGCATGAAATTTCCTGAATGTAATTCTTATGCTAAAATAACTGCTACAAATACAGATACAATAGGCTACAGTATGGTATTTTTAATTTTTCAATAATGTTATTTATGCTTTACACTGGTTCTAGTAGAAAGTAATGGAACATCCTTCCTGTGGCTGTGCAGCAGCAGCCATCTTGTATTTATTCTGCATTAGGCTGTAGAAGTCTCACTTTTTTGAGCAATGTTATTGTGATACAAATGAGAGAGATCTTACAGTACAATATATTTTTTTCTAGGTTTAAGTTCCATATATTTTTAAGCCCCTGCCTATATCATCTCTCCATTATGTAACTTCTTATGGGAAAAATTGCTTCACTATATTGGAAATTACCGTTAAACTTCTCCAGAACATATTTTCAGGAGACAGCAGGGTATGCCTCTATAAAAGAAATCATCCTGTGCTCAGTGATGACCCAGGATCCTTTATGATCACAGTAATTGACACGTTGGTTGGAATAACTTTCTTAATGAACTATTGATGGAACAAGTATGGCAAGCAATTCATTATGAATTAATGAAGGAAGAATAAAAATGCAGTAAAAAAAATAATATACTGAAACAGAAATTATGGCAAATAAAATATCAGAATAAAAATCTAGTAACATTTTCTGGTAATTCAGCAACTATTAGTTGGGTTACTGCTGCCCCTGGGTAAACTGACATTTTCATATGCACTAATTAGCAAAGAGGTCAAATAAAATTTCAAATAAAATAGTTGATTTGTGGCGTTTTGCCTCTATGGAGAAACTAATCTCAAATAAGCTCTGGAATAACTGTCAAAGTAAAACACTAGGTGTACCCGTTCTGCTTGCCAGGACTGGCTATTATCTACATCTAATTAACTGCAAATGAAATGGAGAAAAATACATTTGTAGATTATTTTTTTTTTAAAGTTATTTTTATTTTTTAACGAAGGTTGATAAGTATCTGTATGCTGAAGGATAAGATGATGTTGCCATGCACACCTACACACGCACACACTTGCTTTTGGATATAATCGAACGCTGGAGCGCGTAACAGCGCTGCCGAGGCTGCCCTGGTGAAGGAACAAAGAGCCCAACGTCTCCGCCACTGCCTGGGCGAGCCTGCGACACTGCCCGCCTGGGCTGCCGGCACCGCTGAGCTCTTCTGCTAATTAGTGCATGTAGAAATACCCAATTATACAGGAGCAGTACTGACTTGAAGAGAGACAGCTGAAGTACCGGAAGAAATGATAAACTGTATTTCCAAACCAACCACACCCCCAATTCTTGTTTTGATCACAGAATTTCCCAGTTAAAATTTCCAGCTGTGCTACAACCATAATTTTATCTCCATGAAAAATGGAAGAATAAATGACTAAATATTTAAGCAATACCATCATCCATGCCCTCGCTACCAGTGTCTACAACACAAGTGCTTACAGGATTATAGGTATTCCTGTCTGAAAAAGCAAAATTATTCTGTGTTTTGTCTTAATGAAAAGCCAAAAGATTGTCTGAATTCTAATAATGTGTTTCAGTTGCCTGGTTTCCTTAGCCCAAATCACTTCTCGATGAGTTACTGTGCTCCTCTTGTACTGCTGGAACAGCACAGAAGTAATGACAAAAAGGTTTTTGTTCCTTGCTCCTCTTACAGACCTAGTTTTCCCTGGCCAGGAATGTGACCAGAAGGATTTTAAACCTCTCTCTCTGAATATCCTTATCACGGGAGCGTACTTGCAGATCACTGTGGTATTGCAAGCACACGTGTAAGCAGTTCCACGCAGCTGAAATAAACGGGTGCAAGCATGTGGGTAAGAACGCTTATCATCCAGCCTATCATTCAAGCAGACTGTGGTATCTAACTAAATATGGTACCATGCCCGAACAAGAGCAAAAAAAAAAAAAAGGCACCGAAAACCCACCACCACCTTCTAAATATAACAGTAAATGTGAATAAAAAGTATTTCAGTGTTTCTATCCTGAACTTGCTCAAGATCATGTGAGTTTCTACACGTATGTGGTGCTAAATTACTGCAATAGAGCTAAAACCTAAGGCAGCTGTTAAGATTAACAAAGTTGCTACTCAGTAAGTTACAAATTTCTACAGAATTAGTTTTGAAAAATACCATTTGTGTCTCCTCAAAATACTTTAAAAAAGGACATGTTTGAAATGGTCACTTAAAGATTTGGTTTAGTTTCCAGTGAAATAAAATCATATAACCGTAATAGCATCACTTACATTTCCTTGCAAATTAACTTATATATAAGTTGGTATTTATAAATTAAGTGTTTTTTGTTTAGTATTTTTCCCTACTTAATTATCTCCATTCATCTTGTATAGATGGATTTACTTGTCAGTGCATAATAATGCAGTTTTATATATTCATGCATCATGCATTATTACAGCAGTGCACTGTTCCAAAATATAAAGGTTTCATGAGGATGAACTTGGCAGGATGGTTTTCCACATAAAAGTTAAAATAGAGCAAATTTAACTCTAATAAAGACAGAATAGGGAGGTATTTGTCCATAAGATCTAGTAAAAGGTTTTATGTAAAGAGGTGAAGAATACAAATTTTAGAAATGCACAATTTTTCAATGCTTATATTGGCATTTTTTATTTTATTCTCCATGAAGAATTAATCTCAGGCAAAATCAGTAATAATATCAAACTGTCATCTGATACTTTTGAAATGCTCTAAAACAAACCAAATGATTTTTTTTTTCTTTCCCTGAAATGAAGGCAATGCTTAGCCTCCTGTTCAAGGATCCATGAAAACTAAACCAAGTTTAGTTCCAATCAGGCATTGGAACAGGCTGCCCAGAGAGGTGGTGGAGTCACCATCCCTGGAGGCATTCAAAAAACGTGTATGCGTGGCACTTCAGGACATGGTTTAGCAGGCATGATGGTGTTGGGTTGATGGTTGGGCTTGATGATCTTAGAGGTCTTTTCCAACCGTAAGAGTCTATGGTTTGTTCAGTTTCTCCCCTTGTGAAGTTAGGTGGTGCTCTCTTAATAGGTGGTTGCAAGTGTGGATTATTGAGTAGCATGAGGGGGAATGAAACATGATAAATGCAATTAATTTCTGGATTATTGATGCCATATGCTTATGGCACATGTTCTTATTACTTTGTTTCAAACTGTATGTATATCGTAACATATATGTGCATGTAATTTTTTGGTAAGTGAAATAGAATATCAGATCTGTTGTGATCTATAGTACGCGTAGCACTGATGATGTAGCCATTTTTCTTTGCTTTCTTTGGAGCGTTTTACTTCTCTCTGAAATAATGGAAAAGATTTTCTCAGTGTTAAGAGTTGAAGCATAACTGTACATTGAAATTTCTGATGCATTCGAAAAATTCTTCAGGCACCATCTATTTTACTTCTGTTCAAATGTACTATGAGCAGGAACGAATCCTTAAATGCTGCGCTGTGGCACGTGCACTGGAAAAGGCGGCCTTATTCTCCTTCAGTTCTTGTTCTTACTTTCAACTCCTGTTGCTTTCTTTTAAGATCATTAATTCTTTATAAAGGATACACAAGGCATTCATATGTTATTCATGCCCTTGTTTTGGCTTGCTACTTTGAGAAATGTCTAAAAAGCTGGAAAGTTTTAAGTAATTTATTTTTTGTATCTAAAAGAAAAGATGGTATTTATTTTATATATTATATAGAGGGCAGAGTCTTTGCTTTGCTGAAATCTATGGAGAAATGTCTACTGGAGCCAAGATTTCCTCAGATAATCTTAATGACAATTGCTCTGAACACTTTAACAATCATTCTTTTCTATATTGACCTATGTTTGTTTGCCAGTTAAAGCATGATCAAATCAGTCATCTTTACAGGGAGATGCTTTTAATTACACCTTCAAGACTGTTTTTTGGTTTGTTTTGTTTGTTTGTTTTAAATCAAATTAGTAGTTCCAAATAAATTTTTGACAGCTGAGTTTTATTTCTGTTTCCCAATATTACACTCGCAGAGCTGCAGTCAGCTTTCAAAATACGTAATTTACAGGTAAAAATTTTGTGATAAAGGTACTTATTGATTATCACTTGTAGCAAGCCACTAAAAGGGAAAATTCAGCTCAAAGTCCTAACGTACAGTCAAGTGTTACGGTTGGTGTAAGACACATTGAAATAGTGAACTACAGATTAGTTTCTGTCGTGGGCCTCTGATGTCTCATGAGTACGCTGAAAACAGGCTCTGGTTTTGAACAGAGGCAGTATTTGGCTAACTGCACTATTACCAGCCCTCATCATTTGTTTCAAGACCCTTTCAACTTGCCTGACGTCGCAATTCTTGCATCAGCCGGTGGTTACAACCCCTGGCAGGTGGGAAGGCAGGAAGGCTGCTCGCGCTGCCACCGGGCTGAAGCCCCAGAGGTTTCGCTGCCAGCGTCATCGCAGTGAGTAACACACTGTCAGCTTCTAAAGTACGGAAGATTAACTTACGGTTGGAGTTTAGAGATTGTATATTTGCTGCAAAAAAAGATCAAAGTCAGCTACTGGAGTATTGTGTCTGGCTGTTAATTAGTTATTGCCTTGGAGGCAAACTCGTTTACTGAAATATGAGTTTGCCAGGTCTATGAAGTGTATTTTCACCAGTACGCATTACGTGATGAAATGATGCCTAAACTGCAAAGAGAAACAGAAAAATAATTATTTAAAAAAATCTACTGTAGGCTGTGCAATGAGCAGGACTCCGAGGCAGGGAGGTTCAGTGTCTTGCAAATGAAGATTTGGCGAAGGTGAATTTTTGGGAAGCACATAAAAACTTCACTTGACAATGTCATTCCTCTGGAATGTTGCTTTTGCCAGCATTTTGGTCCTTTTAAGTGTCCTGTATTTGCTACATTTACTGAAAATTATCAGTGTGAAGAAAGAAAGAAAAAGATTTGCTTACTGATTCTTTCAATTAAAAATATTATAGAATATTTACGGCAATCGGTGGATGGGGAATATATTTTAGGAGGAACAAGTTGGTAATAACAGGGTCGTTGACTTAACTTGTCTTTCCTAGAGTTATCTGAAATATGTTGTAAATCATATTGCAAATTTATACACATATGTAAATAAACTGCAGCTGTAAACTCTTCAGACTTTAGTCAATCATTGATAAACTACCACCTAACAGAACTCACACTAAAGATCTAAAGATTTAAATAAGGTAGTGCCATGAATATATGCAATTAAAATCAAAGTGACTTTTATAAATATTGAATCTAATTTTTATGCTTCTTTATATGATGTTGGAGAGCTGATTAAAAAATGTAAGCATTGATTTCACACTGAAAGTTATAATAGATAATAAAGTGAGATTATGTGCAAAGATTACGTTAATTTTCAGTAGTTGCCACTGAAATTATTTTGGAGGTTAGAAATTGTTGTAAATATAGTTTTGATATCCGCAGATGGAAAAGTTGGTGTACATTAGGAAAGGAAAAATGCCCACCAATCTGGTTAAAAAGGCTAGAAGACTGTGTTGTTCTCATGTGGTAATGAAAATCAGCTCTAATGCAGCCACAGAGGCCATAGAAGACATGTTGTTTCCAAAAGTACATGTTAATGTTGTTTAACCTTTGTGCTTCTGTAAGCTGAGCATACAAAAAGGAGAGTTTTTTCCTACACGTTTGACACTAATTACTCAGTCCTCTGATCCTTGGAGACAAGAATGTGTATTTATTGAGGTGAAATGTAATAGTGTAAGACAAATTGCATGTGTCAGCTAGTTTGAACTTGTTGAATGCGCCGTAAGTTTTAGGAATCATATAGAAAATCGCTTTTGCTAATCACAGGGGGAGTTAAATCATCTGGAGAGGGGGTTGATTTGAGGATGGCAGACACTTCACGACTCCAGTACTAGCGCTTCTCCTTTATGGGGAGGGGACCAAGCTAGCTTTACGGTGAGCTGTGCTCATGTTTTCAGTGCAGAGGCTTAAAGACAAAAAAAAAAAGGAAAGAAAGAATCAATTGCTTATGGTCCAGTTCGAGTACGTACAACACTCTATTTTCTCTCACATCAAAAGAGGAGTTGTTCTGAGAAAATGGGGGAAGAATGCCCAGTTACCCAACCTGACAGCCTTGCTCAAGCATGGTGCAGGATGGGTGAGGACTGCGGGCAGTCTGAGAGCAAGGACAATTTAATTGTGTGTATATGGCACTTAGTGCGCGTGTTCAGGGTGTTGTCAAGTAGAAAGCTGTGAAACCAACTCTGCTCTCGCTCCGCTGAGCAGATAGGACCAGACTGTTCAGCCTACTGCAAGTGGCAGCAGCATTCAGTAGGCCTGTAGGTATTTCTGAACGCTTGTTACAGTTTTAAATTAATAGAAGGTGTACATAAGACTACTGTTAAATAAAAACATACAAGCAATAACTTGGTCAGAAAAAGGAAATAAAACAGAGGTCTGTATGACTCCATGCTTAACTCAAACTATCAAATGCCATGTTCTGTAAAACAATGTTTAGTCCTCACTTATGGTTTAACATAAAGTCTTGAAAACTGATAAATAGTTCCCTTATTGAAGAACATAATCGACACTGAAAAATTATCCCTTTCCTAAATGCTGGTATTTTTAACTTGAGTTTCAAGACAGCTTTTCATTGCTTGTGTCATGGATTACCACCAAATGTTTCAATCGGTAACCCAACTTCAAATCTGAGAATCACACACCTAAAAGAAAAGATGGTAACTTACATTTGTTTTAAAAATTTCTTGTGGTAACTCTTCTCTATTAATGCAAAAGTACAGTATTGCCCGTGAGCTTGACTACCTCTTTAATGGTACCTAGATAAAATACTGAAGTTTGTATGCCTAGGCAATAATTACTCCTTGTCTGAAAACACGTAACTACAGAAGGGTTAAATTATTTCCTTTGCTGTAGAGTGTAACTAAAAATAAACCCAGTTTCAGCTTGTGAGGACAGGAGGAGCAGAAGAGCGGGCTAGTCAATCCAAAAATAGTCTCCTTGTATCTACAAATTAACAGAAAAGGCACGCTTCCTTTTACATGAAAATAAGTTTTTCAAAGCGAAATGCAGACAGACTTATCCGTAACAGCAGCAATTTTTCTCCAAAATATTTGACTGTCAGAGGATTGTATGAGGAGTAAAAAGCTACTTTTCAATATGTAGATACTTCTAAAATAGGCACAGGAGATGTTTCCTTTTGCTAGAATTTTATTGATGGTCTGTTTTCTGATGGCATTTGTATTGCAGATAACCTCCTGCTGTCCCAGGGAAATTGGGTGTAAGTTGTGTTACATTTCAGAATTAGGAGCATGTTTATACAAGCAGTATCTCTGGGTACAAAAATTATTTTACAATATTTTCATCTGCACGCTATTGCTGCTTTCAGTTATGTCGGATGTTTCTGCTGTTACTGTGCAGTGACACATTAGGCTAGGCATGTAAAGTAATGCAGTGTGACTGATACAAGCTGATGTTACACTTCACAGCACAATGCTTCATAATGTGTTATGTCAATGAGAGCATTTAAAAAAAATGTAATTCTCCAGAAAGAACTAATAAAAGAATCTAAGAATAACCTTCTCTCTCCCCTCCTCCTGTCTCCCTCAAAAAACAAAAACCACTGAGAGCAGAAAGTAATTTGTATTTGATGTACAAAAATAGTTTTCAGAGGATCCATCGCAGTAGGTCATTGTATAACATACGTAGAACTGAATTAAGAAAGGGAAATAATTTTTATTTTAAGTCTCTTTTTCTCTTTACAGAGTGAAAATTATTTCACAGTTGTGATTTTTACCGGTTTTCAAAACCATATATTTTTAGAGGAGTGAGCATGGAGTATTTTAATATTCTTAAAGTCTATTCAATGTTATAGCATTTTCAGCTTATAAGGCAATATGCTTCTTAAATTCCAAACAGAAATACTGGTTTTACTGAATTTTCTTAGGTTTCAATTCATTGTATATTCCTTTTATTTCTTTTGATTTTGAACTTTTATGTCTGTTTTTTGAAGGTATACTTTTTATTCTGTTTTAAACCTATACTTTTCTTGATGTTTTCCCAAATGTTACTGTAGGTTTCTTGCAATTTTTTATTTTTTTTCCGTGAGCTCTCCTACAATTGGGAAATCTTTACATCTTCTTCTAAAACTCAGTCCTAATCCATCAGATTATTTAATCTGACTCCTGATATTATTGATACTAGTTGAGTGTTTAGGCACTGTTTGCTGCTGGTAATTTTCTACCCTGACAGTTGTTTGGAGTTTTGCCATCTGCGGTGAGGGAGAGAGGGAGCGTGTCCCATAGCTGGTGGAGTACACACAGAATGGACACTCAATGGATATTCTGGGCTTTTCTGTGCTGGTGCACCCCACGCTTTTAATGTGCATCTTTTCAATACCTGAACTCTGCATATGTGTTAAATTGGTTGGATGGTATCCAGGCCTGGAAAACTCTAGCTTTAACGATGTGCTATAGTAAAAAGCAAGTTCTCTTTTAAAGGTACCTTTCACTGCAACATATTGCACGATAGTCTCTTGTAGGCAGCTTGACTCCAAGAAGAAACTGAAGCCATTCACTGTGAAGTGGGAGCCGGACCAGACTAGGGTTGGTGCTCCCTTGCATCGTGAGGAAAGCTTGAAGTCAGAGGTGGCTCCAGCCTGCCACGCTACGGTGTGCTCAGGGAAATACAACACCGTCTTCACGAATGAAAAGCAAATGGACATCATCGACTTCTGCCTGAAGGAGGCAGGGAGTTCAAAGGGGTGGAAGGAGCCCAAGCCCTCATTACTCCAGCCCAGCGCTCCACTCCCAGCAAACCCAGAGGAACATCGGTCACCCAGGAGGAGTCTCTCATCTGGCTAGGCAACTTCATGTTCTCTCAGGACAGACGCTAACTGTAAGAGGCAAATGCAAGGGAGTCGTTGAAATTAGCAGGTAATGAGAATTGCTGTTAGGTTTAGACCATTAGATGTTAGAATTAAGATCTTACTAGCAAATATGCTTGTGGGGGAAAAAAAAAAGTCCAACAAGGAAAGCAAATTTCTTAAACTGGTCAAACTGCTTTTGGCCTGAAGGTTAGAAAAGGTTCTTGATAAATCAATGTTATACCACCTTTCACAAATGAAGCAAAAGGAAGTTCAGAAATTGGTGAAACATTAGCGTATAGAATAATAAGATGGAGGAATTAAAAATGGGGAAGTGTTTGCCTTTGTTAGTCCAAGAGTGTTCTTTTGCAGACCAGTCTTTTTGATTCCAGGAGAAAATAATTTTATTCTTCCACACTAGAATCAGATCGTTGTTTTGTTAAAACCATGATTTTATTCCCCAAAAGATTGCTTGTCCGTAGATCATTTTGACACTAACAATAGGGTTTAACCAGGCTGCCTCTTCATCAGTGCATCTCAACTATGCAAGGATTATTTGCTCAACCCAGGTCATCTTCCAGGACAAATTGCTTTTAATCTCAGCCTCCATAAAATATTTCTCATGTGCTTATAGTTGCAGGTGTGACCCTCATATGAGAACTAAACAGCTGAAGAATGAGGAACACCTTCTTATTTTGCTGGGCATCAAGAGCTCCATCCTCATTATACTCTTATTTAAGTAAGGTAAGAGAGTAAAATAAGCTACTAATGTATATAATTAGCAATTCTGCATAATAAGGTCTTCTACTGAATTGTCTGTACTGGCTATGTGCCTGGTTATAACAGCTTAAATTTCACAAACAATTATAAAATTGCTGAGAGAGATGTCAAAACACAGAAGGCCGTCTAAAACCAAGCTGCTGTTAAGAGAGAATCTCCTTCTGAGTTTTAGAAGCGAACAGCACAATGCCTGCAGCAAAGCCCACAACCTCCTTGGCCATCCTGAGGAGCAGGAAAGAGGACACCTAAAGGTAACTTCTTCCTTTGCCAGGTTAGACAAATTGTAAACCCCACCTTTGGTGTTTGAGAGTCAATACACATGAGATTACGCTTTCCCATCCTGTCGGCGGGACAACCCGTCACGTTCCCCCGCAGGTCTGCAGAGTGTATAACTGCCTTCAAGGACAGGGGGTTCCCTTTCTGCTGGCTCCAGCAGCCGTTCCAACCCTTGATGCTGGGCAAAAGGAATGAGTAAAGGCTCCTTCGTGTTTTCAAGATACGAACACTTTTAAGGTACAAATGGTAACAGCATAACAATTTTAAGATACAAATAAAGATATAAGCAGTTTTACAAATGAAAGATTTTAAATACAAATAAGTTGATCATAGAGAGCTAGGTCAGTATTCTCAGAAAGGAGCTGCGTCCTGTGCTGGGGCACTGGGGCATCCAGTGATCTCTTTCATGACATGACCAAGCGCCATCTGAAAATTACTGAGGTTCTTTTTTCCACTGATCACTGGGATTTTCCAGAGTCTCGCTTCTGCTTTACATACTAAATTTATGCATGGCAAACTTATGTATAATCACTTGTTCTTGTAAACTTGTACAGACCTTCTCTTCCATAGTATTAATCCCTGATTTATTTTTCAGCTTCTGTTGTTCTAGTCTGAACAAGTTCATTTTTTGCAGTTTTTTCCTGTAAAAATATGCTTTTCATTTCTCAAGTCACTCTAAATAGCATTTCCAGCACCAGTCTCAAATTTATACTCCTGGTTCTTGAATGTGATTGATTGCAACTAAGGTCCGACTGAGGAACAGAAATTTAGTAAATAGCTCTGTGTTTCTACATATCAACAGGATGTAGATAACTTGCCCAATAAATCATGGTGTTTACTCTATTTCTCAGCCACAACTTATCGATTGTCCGTAATCATTCTGTTTTTGGCTAATATAAAATGAACTTCAGTCTCCCACACTGCTTCCAACAAGGAGGGAGCTCTGAAAATAAAGCCAAAGTTTCCTATGGGAGTGATACTGCACTTTTCATGGCAGCAGTTCATACATTTCTAGAAACCCAGGCAGTAAAGTCATTCAGGCATCTCCTGTAACATATTCTTATTTTTTCCAATATGCTGATCATACTGATCAGATGTTATTGTTAGTATAATTTGTTATTGTGGACATGATCTACTACTGGACAGCTACTCCACATAGTTAAGGATTAAATTATCACACTATATTAAGAGTTATTTCCTGACAATCTGAAAGAAGAAACTAATAGTAAGGACAAAAAAGCTTGTCATTTATGAACTGAAAAGGTCACTCCGTTTCCTCAGAGTAGAACTGGATTTTCCTTTCCAGTACTCAATCACCCCTTTTAACTATTGAGAAGAAAGAAGTAATAGTTTTCCTTAATGTGTAAGTTTCTTTTAGTGTGTTTATGTTTGCTGGTTTTTTTGGTATGGTTTTTTTTCCCCAGAATTATGTCAGACTGTGAGGTCCCACAACATTACTTGAAACAATAAATTACAAGACAAATATCAGCGACAACAAATATGTCATATCAAGGAAATAAAATATAATAGATAAGCTCAGGTGTTAAAAAAAAAATATAGGCTTTATCTCCTGCTGGGAGACACTCCCCGGAGATTACACTGACTGCTCAGAAAGCACATCATGAACAAACTTCCATGTGTCTAAAATTTAGCATAAACTCTTTTCTTTAGCACCAGGTCCCCTAACTTCTGTTGCTCCTCTTGCCAGCACTCCTCAGGAAGTTCCTGCCGATTCCTTTGCAAAGAAATGAGACTCTCGTTTCTTGCCCTTGCTTGCTTTTCTTGGAGAGAGAGAAGAGAACCAGCCTGAGCTGCGAGTGGTAGAGTCCGGCTGTCTCCTGCAGGGCTCTGCTGCCTTCGCCCTCTGCGGAGCCGCTCCGGCTGCTGAGATTCTCTGGTGGGAGAAAGCCCACCTCTACTCTGCATGCTCGCTTCCGCTCTTACTTCTAAACTTCCCCTGAAAATACTCTTTTTTTTTTTATTTCTGTCAAGAAAATGGAGATAGGTAACACTGACTGGACTTGTAGTTTGATGCCTGGTGTATTTTGCTGCAGTATCAGTAATAAACAGTTCAGGTGAAGTTTGCTTATGGAAAAAATAAAGGTCAGTTTTAGATCTTCTCTGTGTCAATCTTGCTCTTTGCTTTTTCCTGCAGCAGTAAAAGTTGATATAGAAATAACAATAGGGATGATTTGTTTTGTTTAGACTTATAATACCTTAGCCCGGTGCTTTTTTAGACAAAAGAGAGGATGGAAAAACTGTGAAAACCTCACACCTTAAATGTATTCTTACATTTGAATAATAATAGTAATAATTTACCATTATTGTACTGCTGTTATGTTTAGAAGGACCGCACAGAGACTATGCTGTCAGGTTCATCTTCTACCTTTTGGGGGGGGTACACAGTAAATATCCATATATGTGTTAATGAACTTTTAAACTAGTGAAGCAAACCAGGCAGATTCAGAGCACAGTTTATTGTTTTACGTATGGGCTTTACATTTGATGAATCAGTATTTGTCTCCAGGAATAAAGGGAGTAAGAGCCCGGTAAGAGTCCCAGACACAGGTTCGACATCTAAGTCCAAGCTCAGAGAGATGCCAGCCGGTGAGCACTGTGAACATGTAGATGCAACAAATGGGCGTCAGTGCACAGCCTCCACTCACTATGGAAGGGGCCTTAGGTAAGTTCCTAAATAATTGTTGCAATCAGATATCTGGATCAAAGTGGAATTAATCCCAGTCCATTGAAATAAATTCTTCAGTTCTTGATCCACAATTTCAAAAGACAAACGAGAAGAAATAAGTGCTGTCCCTTTTGCTACATGTACTAATGAGATTAAAATATTACCTATGTATTACTGCAATGTGTATGCTTCAGAAAAGGCAAGAGAAAAAATTAAACATAATTTAATTTTTGGATCTGGGCCATCAAACCCACCGTTGCTGTGGGCTGGCCGCTATGCCGGGGTCTCGCACTCTGCCCGACAGCAGCTGGAGGGCTGCTGGGGACGGACCCGCGCTCTGTTGCAAGTGCCATCTCTGATAGTTACACGCTGTAGTACAAAACGGTTCTTAGGCAAGTGCTTTTGTACAGAACGTTTCACAGGAACTGTGGTTATTACTGGAAGGTAACATTAAAACCAACATGAGAACTGACTAAAGGTTACAGCATTTGGCATTACATATCTTTTGCAGTTAGCAAGTAGTCCTCTTGGGGTGAGGGTGATGGAGGTAGGAGCAAGTGTTGTAACATGAGATGTGACATCACCTGACTTATTCATGTGCTTGAACAGCGGGTTATGTTATCTGCTTGATTCGTCATTTTAAAAGGAAATAATTATAACTGAATTTTAACCATAGCCATAAAAAAAGAGGCAGTCAGCTGGGAATGGACTAGCGAAACAGCTTGATAGTATTTGCGTTCCTATCACAAAATCACTTATTTGCTTTTTTTTTTTT
>VXBL01007052.1:1176630-1209542 GCA_013400195.1 Aramus guarauna | reverse complement strand
TCTATGATTCTATGATTTAGATTATCTTTGCTTTCTGGTGATCCTTTTAAATATCATTATTTTTCTATCTGCTTTTGGTGCAGCCACAGCAGAAGGCATCATATTTTCTGGCTGTAATATGGTTTATTATGTGGAGACTGATTGGGTAAAGGTGAGAGCAAGCCATGTATATTGGGTACAAGTGCTGCTGATGTGTTCTGGCTGTCGACAGGTCAAGTCCCATTCATGAAGGGCTGCATCTGTGCTACTTTTCATAGAATCATAGAATATGATTCTTTTATATATGTGTAAATAAATTCTTTGCTCTGCTGGAAATCCCAGGGAATCTGTTACCAAAGCAAATATCACATTCTTAGAAATCAGACTGGAGGCAAGAATGGGAAGATGCAATCTTCTTGCATGTAATTCGTATGCCTGACAAATAGCAAAATTGTAAATCAAATTAATATTATGGATATAAGGCTTTAGAGTAGAAAACAACATACTATAGTAAAATGTCATGGGGTTTTTGAAAGAAGTATGCTTTTTTTAATACTTTAACATCTGGTGGTAAAAAGAAACCCCTTCCCTCTCTCCTCCAACTGTCGATTAGAATAACTTCTGACAAAAAGCCAATGGTAACGTATGTTGCTGTTACAAAGCATTTGCCAAGCAAAATTTCCAGCAACTACTGCAGAAGACTCACAGCTGTGCTCAGCACTGACTTCCCAAAGGAACTGCCTTTTATTTGGGTCATTCTTGTCACTGTCTACCATGTTTTATGCTTAGTCATTTTAAAACCAAAAAGCCTTGTTTCCAAAGTCTTCAAAATGTGGATCAGCTGTACAAGGATATAGGGAGGGCTTCTGAAATATTCAGGAAAACTACTTTGCTGTTACCATGTGTTAAGGATGTGATTGTTTATCTCCTTTTTTCTGTTCTGAAGATTATAGTTGGACCCTGCCTGTTGCTGTTTGAGGTATGAGGACAGAAGGAAGGGTTAGTATCTCTCTTTTATGGAAAAAGGAGTTCTTTTGAGATTCTGGCTCTCCTCCACTCCCCACCCACCCCACCCCCACCTTGTAGTCCACAAACCTTGAATGTATGGACTGTATGTAACATTACCCCAATTGTCAGGAGAATTGTCCTCAGCTGTTCTACTTCCCAAGAAGAAATCTAAAGTATCTCCCCACCTTAGTAATTTTTTTCAAACCTTCTGTAAATAATGCACTCTGTTTAAGAGTTAAAATGGACTAAGATGTCCCATATGAACATATCTGGCTAAAATATCAGAAGCTGAGTGCTTAGCCTATTCTGGGACTCTAAAGAAAGGGTGGAGGTTGGTATCAGTGTTTGCTCTTACCTTAAATTTAATGTTGCTCTCAAGATACGATGCTACCTGGCATGATGGAATAATGTGTGAGAAACAGAAGTTTCACCAAAGGTTCTATGTATTTAAGTTTGTAATTAAAAAAATCCAAAGAAACTTACTTGGATACTTATTGTCCTTTACTGTTTGGGAAGTGTTGACAAGTGTTACAAGTCATTGCCATGCAAACGGAAATAAAACCTTCATTTTTATAACACTGAACTTTTGTCTAGAGAGCTGTTATATAATAAAGAACATAACCTAATCAACTTTATTTACCACGGACTGCCATAACTATGGGATATGAATGTGTTGGTGACTTTATTACATTGAGTGAAATTAGTAATTTATCAAACATCAGCTCATCTGCCAAATTATTTCTATAATAGTTTGGGCTCTTTGAGGAGTTTATGGTGTGTATGATATTTTTTGAGTTCTAAATGAATTTGAATAAGTGTGGTTTATGCTCTGTTTGTAGATTAACAGACACACTTCCACAGCAACAGCTTCCCCTCTTTATCCTTTCCCCCCTGCCTTAGAAGTAGATTTAGCTTAGCAGTTACTGAAAATAAGAAATCAAGTATCCAATTATTTTAAGTTATTTTTGTATTACCATATCTTTTAAGAAGCTATAGGAAGATTACTGAAGGATTATGGGGTTGTAGGTTTCCAGTGGTTGCTGGTAATTCGTTGTGAATAGCACTCTAACAACTTCTAGTGACAGGCATAATTAAATGTTTCCAGTTTGCCATAGTTTCTGCAAGACTTATTGCCAATTAGTCTTCTTTTTTAATCTCACTGGTATGCTGTGCCACTGAAACATCGTCTTTAGAAGGTAGTTGATGTCACAATACTATTTTTATTATATACACTATTATTACTGCAACTTGAAATTGCAGGTTCTAGATCTATGTTTCATACTTCTCTCAAAACTTTTGTAAACGCTGTTCTCTTTGTATAGGGAAGCCTCCTGGCTAAAAATATTAAGATACTTATTTCCAAATTTACTAGAGAATTTAAATACAACTGTTAAAATTAACATTAAGTTTTCGAGACGCTAAGAACTTCTCCTTTAGAAGAATCGGTGTGGCAGAATGAATAGATCTGCTAAAACTGAAGTACATTTTTAAATGTAGACAACTTACCTGGAAAACTTGTGAATTTGAAGTTGTGGGTTTTTTCTTTTTTCTTTAGAGTCTTGTGAGTATTGTTCTCTTTTCATGTCGTCTGACTGCTGTCTTTGCTTGTCTTTGACATTTCTACGTTTCCATGTTAACATGGGAAAACCTTCTCTTTCCCTTTTCTTCAAATGAATTCAGATTGCTTCCTGAAGGCTAGAAGAAAGCAACAAAATGTTGTTTTATGTAGCATAACAATTTTGGAATATTTATGAACAGGGAACTCAAAAAGGGTGATGACAAAGTGAAGTTGGATGTATCTGACATCATAAAAACGAGAATCTCTTTGTTTCCCTCTCTCTCTGAGGAGGTTTGTTACTACATAAATAGAGTTCCTCTTTTCCAACCTTCTGTGCTACTTAAAGATGCTGACTAAGCTGTTCAGCACTTTGATCTCCTGCCATGATCTGGCCTTAGCTGTACTTTCATCCTCTTCAAAAGTATTCTCTCACAGCAGTGAATTTGGCCTTAAGGAAATGAGTATGCAGATTGTTTCTTCTTTCTCCATTAAATACTGCCTAGATGGCTGTCTACTGAACAAATAAGCTGGTAAATTATTCCCCAATGATTTAGTTTTTAAACCACTAACAACAGATTTGACTCGGTAACCTTAAACAAACCACAAGAAATAAGCGCAATACTTCCCAGAAAAGGAAATCATTTAGGAGTTACGTTTTTGGAACTGGTACCGTTGGAAGCAAGCCTGATGTATTTTATGTGAACTACAGCTTTTCAGGAAGACTTGTATGTAGTAATGGATACATCCATCATGTTTCAGTGCTGTTCAGACAGGGTGTCCTGCCTGGCTTCCAGCTCTCTTGCCCAAAAGGCAGGGAGTTTGATTGATTCTGTGTTGTGTCTGCCAGCCCTCTGCTTTGGAGACCCCGGTGTGGCCATGTCAGCACTACATGCTGCTGAAATTTGCCTTGTCCAAATCACTTTTACTCCATCACTGACCTACACTTTAACACAAAGGGCGTACTATGAGAAGATTTATTACTGAGGAGACTTCAGTCTCTTTTCCATACTCCGCAGTGTAAATAAAGGTGCTGTCATAGGTGTTTAGAGACTCTTGGAAGACTGAGGTAGATGACACTCATTAAGGAACTTGACTTTCTTCTAATCATTAAGCTTTCAGAGTGCTATTTTCCATAAAGATAACTCCTTCAAGATAATTTAATTTCTGTAAGTGGATTTTTCTGTGCATGGAAAAATATCAATCCAAACTAACGTGTAGTGTGTATCAACAAAAATTGGAATGCTTCTGTTGTTTCCCTTGTGATCAAAATATGTTGAAATATTCTGAAGAAATGTGAAGTGAAACAATATCAAGGCTTTGTGCCTTGATACCATTACCTTTGCTGTACAGGCGAGTTATACACAGAACAACAGAATTCAGGTTTTCCTGAAATTCAGTGTTGTCCTCTTTTCAACAGGACACACAACTTCCTTGTGTTGGTATATTTTTGGTATTTATAAAGATCCATAGCAATGGCCAGTCTGTATGTGACAATTTATAAGTGGCCACGATGACAATTTAAGCCTGTGGCCCAAAACCAAGTAACTTGGGTTGAAATGGAATACAAATTTAGTGTTAGCTATGCTGAATTAAGAGTCTGGATTGACCTGGTCTAATAGTCAAACAGTTTAGCAGCTTTCATCCTGCTTTCACTGAGGACCATCCAGCAAAGACGACCATGAATTAGAATCTGCATATTTGTTCTTAACAGAAAGAAGATGACACACTTGTAACTTTGAATGATATCTTATTCTGTTTCACTTTGTTACTCAGTGTAAATATTTTTTTCATTGTATTGCTACCACCAAAGCTGTTAATCAAATCTGATTTGGTTTAAATCCATTTTCTTTTGTTTAACAGATGATGTCACTAATATTGCTCAGAAGTCCCTCCTTGCTGATGAAGAAGAGAACGTTCCAACAGGACTAGGACTTGTGGTGTGGAAAGTCCCAGTACAAACATACCTAGTGATTTAGTTACTGGTGCTGCTCAGTCTTCACCTCTAAGTTAAAATCGAACACAACTGCCTCAGAAACCTGTGGACCAAGAGAAAGGTACTGTGCATTGCCAGCATGTTGTTTGGGTAGGAAGAGAATAAATCTACAATACAGATATGATGTTATAATTTATTAGAGGCAATATAATTTGAAGCTTCAAGTTTGAATATTTTTTTTTTGTACTGAGATAGACTTTAAACCCAACCAGATTTTACAGGCAGTAAAATAAACCAAATCTGTAATAAGTGTTGGGGTTTTTGTCTTTGCTTTAGTATATTTCTCTTTACACAGATATTCTGTGTTCAGTGGATAAAGTTATTGATGATATGAGTATTTTCTTACGCATGATTTTTCTTTATTTTTTAAGGCATTTCCCCCCCGCCTATGGCATCTAAAATCTGCACTATAGAATGTTGCTCAGTGTCCTATGTTTATCATATGCTTGGCCATTGTCTTGCTTCAGCTACACCTGTCATCATTAATAAAGAAGAAAAGCTTTAATTGCTTTGGTCTCAGTTGGATGCTAAGCTGCTTTGATAGACTTTTCCAACCTTCTGTTGATTTTTATGGGTTTATAGTATTTACAAGCCTGGGTATTCAGAAGGCAGCTATATATGGTATGCATAAAACCCCACCACAATATTTTGATTGCTTCAAGGACCATCTACTACGTGGGAAAAAGTAGTAGTTTCCCTATGTTGGAAAAGTATGGTAAGGATGACAGTTTAACACAGTGCCTAATTCCTAGCTTTTTCATCTTGTAGTAGTCCTGCAGTGGAACTGCAGTGATGGTGCAGTTAGTAGGATTAGAATCAGGAGAACTGGGGAACCCCCACGTTGTGTAACTGTCCTTACTGCAGCAAAATTCCATTGGTGGCTAGAAATGGTATTTTTATCTAGAAAGATGTTGTGAATATAATCAAAATTTGTGAGAAAACTGTAATGCAGAAAGAAAAGGAAAGAAGCAGTAAGTAACCCAGGAACTATCCTTTCCTAGTGGATATTTGTGCAGTTCACATATTGAAACTGTTGCTTCTTCACTGCTCGTGAACCTTGCCGTTATATTGGATATAGGGCATAGCGAACACACACTTTTCATTTCTGAATGGGATGATAAGGTAAGTAAGGCAAGTACTATGGGAAATGACAGCTGTAGAGTGCATGATCATTACTGAAAAAATGTACGAAGAAGGAAAGAGTACAGTAAAAAATGTAGGGTACAGAACATGCCTTAGGGCCCCTCTGGGTAGTATTTGCTTGTCTTCTCTGACACTCAAGTTCAGCTAATAGTTCACTAGTGTCTTTGATTTTAATGATTCAGAGAATTTCAGTGTAGTTACTATAAAGCAACATATAAAGAGTGAAAAAATATGTCTAAAATAATTTGGCATGCATTAATGTTATTAAATTTTACTATACAGAATAATTATGATAACTAAATCTCTTTTGGAGGCAACAGATAAACTAATGTGACCCCAAAATCTCTTCTATATTTGGGAGGGTAGTTCAACATTTATTTCTGACCGGGTTTAACTCTTTATGGTAAATGCTGAGGAGCTTCAGTCATAGATGTATCTCAAGTAATCATCTTCATATCTACTTAATAATAACAGAAAGTAGATGATGCTTAACTCTAAAACCAGCTGTTGAACATTATAACTTGGCTTTCCGCTAAAGTGAATAAATTTTGATTTTTAAATCTCAAAAGAATGCTATTTAAAGATATTTCTGCTCCATTGTCCCTTAGTCTGTCCTGTTCCTGTACATCCAAATAGTTGAATATAGATTAACAAATTGATTTAGACTGAATATTTTAGCTGATGCTGCATAATGAAAACAAAATGCTCCAAATGTGAGAGAGTCTTCAACAGCTAATGTATTTTGGAAAGTGATTTTTTTTTTCATGTGCAAATTATCTGTAAGGAGACTTCCTATTACGTGGGATTAGGAAAATCTGGGAATAGGAAAAGTTTATGAAAACCTGAGCAGAGGGTTTTCATCCTCTGGATTCCTTATGCACGTTTGCTCAATGCTACAGGGGGGAAAAAAACTCCCTACTTGGTCCCTGTTTGTCTTATCTGATTAGATTCTTGCATGTTGATGTCTTATTTATTTGGCTAGACTGTTTCTGATGTCTCCAAACTATCTCCTCAGAATGGTGGTGTAAAGACAAACATTCATGCAGGAACGGTGCTATTACATCGTGCAGCTATTTGCTGCAGTGCGTTGGGTATAGGGCCAGGCACATTTTTTAAAATGGCTCTTTGTTTTGCTGACTGAACATGAAATCTGCTAAAATTTATACTTTTCCCTGTCTCTAAATTGATGTAAATAAAATTTAGATAAACTTTGGTATTAATTGCATATTTCCATTTTTTTTCTTAACATCCTTTGAACACTCCATCTGTGCTGACTAATCCCCTGTACAAATACTACTTATGTTCTCTGCCATGTGATTACAGATCTGTTACTCTTCAAACAGAGAAAAGAAGTACTGCAACATGCTTGTGTCTGAATAGTTTCTCTTACTTGCAAATATAACAAGGTAGTACATTTGGGTGGCTGATGGCTGTACAGCTGCTGGCAGAATTCCCACACGCGTTTTACCGTTAGATAAGTCTGTGGCTGGTAATGGTCATGCTGAGATAAGGTAGCTAATGTTTCACTTAGTCATCTAAAAGTACTTGTCTGTGTCTTGAATGTCTGCAAGAAGTGCTAAAAAGAAAACTAAATAAACTTTTTTGACACCTTGGAAAGATTTTTTTGTTTATTAAGCTGTCTGATATTAAGCGTAACAGATCTTCAGGCTCCTTGTATATCCATAACTGAGTATGAATGGAAAAAGAAGGTATGAACTGTGAGAAACCTATAGTTCACGTGGTATGCATTCAATAAATAGTAGCAAGATACCATGAAGTTGGCAGTTTTGACAATTCTTTAGGATTTACTGTCCTTGTAATACCTGGTGCTTTTTCTTGGTAAATAGGCTCTCGTGGTTATGGATGTCTTCCTAGCTTTTTGTTTGTTTTTCTCAGCTCTTCTGTTCAATTAATTTGTAACTTCAATAGCTCTGAATGATGTGTTATGAATATTCAATAGCTTTGATAATATGGTCTGATTATGGCAATATATGGGGGGGGTGCGGGGGGGAGGAAAGGCATGTTTTGTGCATAGCATTGTATAAATGTTGATTTCCAAGAGAATAGTTTTGAAGGACGCAAATTACCTCAGCACCTGAAACTTATGCTTTCTAGAGGAAACCCATCCTGTGCACATACACACATACTATATTTGTACATATTTATGTTCAGTATATTATGAAGATCTTTGTAGTACTAGTAGTCTTAAACAAAAACATATTTTAAAATGCACTTTTATGTGTTTAAATATTATAATCAGCTTTGACAATAACAATCGATTTCAGGTTGTTGCTCAGTAGCTCAGTACTGCAGTTCTGCAATCAAATACTGTAGGGTGGCATAATGTATTATTCTGAGGAAACGGGAAGGAAATAAATTCTGTTTCAGTTATGTGAAATTAATTTTAAGAAATGCAGAGGGGAACCAGGTGAGGGAATATACTGACACATAAATGACAAGCTTCCAATCTGTAGCAGAAACGTTTCTATTGCTTCATTGAGGAGCTTGCATTTCTGTATTGAGGAAAGACTTTATTGCCTTCTGGCTGTTTCAGACAAGAGATAGAAAGGGATGCAAAAAAATTATAGTACTTTACTGTGCTTCTGAGACTTAGCCTGATACTATTTTGTCTTTGGGATCAGTTGCACTTTATTCCCTCTGTTCACAGTGGCGGTTTAATATTTCTGTGCTTTTCAGGAAACTGTGGGAAGCTGACTTCCCATCTTTCTCAAGTAAAAGAACTTGTGTTAAACTCCTTGCAAGAGTGTGGTTGTAACAATTTACTGCACAAGCATAATTTTATATTTCACCCCCCTTACATTTAGTGATCTGTATATGAAGGAATTTTTGAAGTTAATGAAGGGGGGGAGCTGGGAAAGGGGGTTATGTTGCTGGTGGAGAGCAGTTTCTACATGTGCTGGATGTCATTGCAACCCAAGAAAAAGAGAACTTTGGTAGTAGAAGGGAGATAAAAGCCGTTTCAATTAACTCCCAACAATCAATCTAATATTTAAAAGTGGTCTCTTTAGTCAAGACAGTGAAAGGAAACCTGTTACCTGGCTGTTTACTGGTGAAGACCTGCACATCTCAAAGGAAACATCTAGTCATTTCCTATCCTTAATCTCTTAAAACATTTGGGAAGTGTTAGTGAAGATCTTTATGATTTGATGTTTCCAGTTTTCTACTGCTGAAAATTAATAAATAGTAGATGTTTGTAGAATAGCATACCCCTGGGACTGACTCCCCAGGGTGCTGGGGAGTAACAGACAGGCAGCAGATAGGACTCTTATTTAGGCTAGGGATAGGAAGTGGGATGCGTCATTGAGAAGATTAGTTCTCTTCCTTTATTAGAGCCTTCTTAAGCAGGCGCCATTCTGCTAGTCCATTCCCCAGGATATATTCCGCACACCCTTGCCCCCCCACTTTGGAAACAGCTAGTCAAAGTTTTGCTGGTATAGCTTTGCTGTTACACACCAGGTGTAAAAAATTCAGTGCTACTGCCATAGCTGTGCTAACCTTAAAGCAAAATCTTATTCAGAGATTCACCTCGAGTTTAGGGAGATGATGTGTGATGTGGAAAGAATAGTTCTTTTGCCAATACCTAATTCCATATTTTTCCACTGAGTCTTCATTAAGACTCCGTGTGCCTGTGAAGAGGCTTCCCTCTGCCACCTCTTCTGGGGATGCAGTGGAGAGAAGGACAGAACTGAGTACTAAGATCAATTCATAGCAGAAATTATATGAATATCTTTTTACACAACTGGACACAAAGTTGTTATTGGTACTTATCCTATTTACATGATAATGCAACTTGAATAAAGATTTTTGTCCATGATTTACAGAACTGTTTAGAACTTGCAGAGAAAGGCCTTCTTTGCAGGCACCATGGGAAAGAGGAGGTTGTGGTCATAAGGAATGAAGCATAAACATCTATCTTTCAACCACAGAGACTCCTTTAGGTGACATATCTTGGCCTCAACTTTATGTAAAACACTGTACTGTCTTCATGGTCTGCTCTCTGAAAGAGCATACTGAAATGAAAACTTGATTTCCCAATGAAGGAAAAATGTTATATAGGTAAAAGGGATAAGGATATTTTCTTCAGAATGAACATTAAATCACTTTTTAATTTCCCTAAATGGCCAAAACAGCCTGACTATGACAGCATTCAGCAGTTTGAGATACACTGCTAGTAATGATCTGCTTCCGTGAGTTGGATACTTCTATAAGCTGGATGCACAACTTGCTTACTAAAGTTACTAAAAGCTCAAAATTGTGTGTACAAGTAATCTCTGTTCTGTGTCTAACCATTCTTTAAAATTTAGGAAGATTATTTCCATATATATAGATATATCTGTGTGCATTGATTAATTTTTGAACTTCAAATAACCTTGGGACAGTCTACTCTGGGCATCAGTCAATCTCCGTCTATAGTGGCTTGTCACAGATTAATTCTGGAGTTTTGTTCTTATATCTAATTGCATGTTTATCTCTTTTTAAGGTGAATTAGGACTGAACTTGTCTTTGTTTTTTAACATTCTGAGGGATGCTATCCTTAAAGTTATGATTTTGATACACCTATCTGAATAGAAGTATTTTTTGCAAGTCTTCATGGCTACCGAATTCAACCCTAGGCCTCTTCAGAAAGCACATTGGTACTTCTGGTGGCTGACTTGCCAACAGCCTTTCCAACAAACCTGGCACGGTTTGAATCAAATTTGCTGGCAGTGACAGAAAGGCATTTTATTGGTAGTCTTCTCACGGTAGCGAAGCGTTTTCAGTTTGTGGATATTGGAAGATCATTACACAAAGGAAGTCTTTAGCTCACAAAGTTTCTCCTCTGTGTCTTTCTTGTGCTTTGTCATGCTTGTCTCTGTCCTGTTTAAGCCGAGAAAGACGTGAAAGTTTGTCTCCAGGCTCTTGCTGTGTTAGTATCTAGCTGTGCCTTTTACTGGCTGTAGTTTTAAGCTGCTGCGCTGGTCCCTTACGGATTTCAGGGAGTTGAGAGAGGAAAGAAGCTATTGTCTGCCTGAAATATCTGGTTTAAATATACTATGCCAGGTGATGCAGTTGCATGAGTCAGTCACCAGAGGTGACTTAACCTTTTCACCCCAATGAACATTCACTCAGATATCAGTACTTGAAATGCCAACGTTAGCTGGCTGATCATCAGAATACTGTTAGAAAGTTAACAGACCTTGTGAGGCAATTGCGGTTTTGTGGGACACCAGATCTGATGATTCCTGCCAACTACCAATTATAAATTCTTGCTAGGTTCTCATAAGCCTCATTTCTCATAACACCTATTCAGTCTCTTATATTTTAATATTGTCCTCAGAATATCTTTCTGAGGTAGGCAAGTGTAACACCTGTTTTCCTGAGAGATTGATTTGTTCAAGGTAATACAAAGAATCTGTGGTGGAACCAAAATCCATCAAACCTTAGCCTGTGCATTGCCCATATAATAATAATAATAATAATTATTATTATTATTATCCAGTTAGATTTGAAATTATATTTGAATGTGGGGTGTCTTAAAGAACATTGAAGTTGAGCAGAAGTCCTTGATAAAGCAATCAAACATAAGTTTGAGGTTGTAAATTCCTGAGGGCAGGTAGAGACTTTTGGAGGATTCTGTGACTCTTCAAAATTTAAGCAACAGCAATGCCAGCTCTGTAGCGTATATACTTATTTTGATCTCAGGAAACAAGGAACTTGACTTTAAAAGTGGACCATGATGACATCTCTAGAAAAAATAAAGCATGTTCTTTTATCAGACTTCCTATATTACTGGAATAACATCTTCATTTGGGCTGAGTCCTGATTTTAATGAGATTTGTCGAAGTTGAGCTGCCCCTTGGTAGGTGAGGAAGTTTTGTCATTAACCTGCTCAGAGTTATAACTTACTTTGTTGTGCTAATATGTTTGTGCTGCTCTGCGCATGGCTGGGTAATTCTTCTGTGACAGAGCAGTAAGGTGGGAACGTGGGTTGGCTGGCATGAGACGTGGTACCTTGTAGGTTTAGTAGTTGCACACAATAATTCTTGAGATCAGAGACAGTGGAATCAAATCATGCCACCTCTGTTTGCTTCACTGTTCAGCTGGTAACTAGCTTGCATCCAGATAGTCCTTTTCTCCTCCTTACACCTACTTGTCCTCTCAAGTCAATGCTATTGATTTACAAAATAATAAAGTAAATATTCAGCATTTGGTAAAGTGTTAGACTACCCAGTTTTTCTTCCACTGATATTCCATCTCCTGAGTCATCAAATTGGAAATCTGAACCTCTCTCCCCAAGCCTGTCAGTTGTCTCACACATTTTCTACACAGCTGTCATCCCTGAATTTTTCATTTTTCCAGTTTCAGGTTTTAACTACTCTAGCCCTTTACAATAAAAATAATAATGATGATGGTTAAACAAAAAATGCAAAGGAACCTTACTGCAAAAATCAGATAAATAACTAAAAAGCAGTCCAGTATAATCCAAAAGCCTAAATTTGGTAGAATGATTAATCTGTGGGGTGTCGGTGAATAAAGATATTAACATCTGTCTCTATTTGCCATTGCTCTAGCCCTAGTTGGGAAATGTTACAACTTGCCCTTTCTTCCTGCCTCTATTTTTGCTCTTAAATACTACGCATGAAAGGGAGCGCATCTCCTCAGTGAAAGCCCAGGGATGTCCCTGCATCACGCCCGGGGTGCAATCAGAAGGGTAGGAAGCTGGGCACGCGTTGCGCTAGACAGCTGGCATCTTGTCGGGTCTCCGTGTGCGCTTGAAAGGAAGGAGTTGGCACGGAGCTCAGAGGAACGGCTCTGCTGAGAGCTGCCTGCAGTTAACCCAGCACCCGAAAGGGTCTAACTCTGTAACAGAGCTGGGTTTGGAAGGTTGTGGAGGGAGGGCTTTGTTTTATTATGTTAGTTGCATTTGAACTTTGCCGTTTTGTGCTAGTGTCTTGTCTTATTTGTGTGACAGGACTGCTATTTGTAGCAGTTAGTCGTTTAACATGAGTAGTAGGGTGATTTTAATGATTAATCCACAAAACAGTGCTACACGTGAAATTGGGTAAATGTTAATAAAGAACCGATCGCTCATTGAAGCCAGTGAATATTTTTTTATTTACTTTAAAGGCCTGGTATCGAGCTGATAACTTTTTGAGACAACATTCAAGTCAAAGTGTTGTGTAGCACAGGGAGGGAGTTGCAGAGTGCATCTGCGTAGGGTGCGGAAGGGGCCGGCTGAGCTGGAGGAGGGATGTGGCATCGGTGGTTGGCAGGAGGTCTGGTTCAGCACCTCTCCTGGGGGGGCTGTGCGGGGGTCAACGCTTTCCATCACTTTTCTGCTTGAATACGCTACGAGATACGGTATTGTAAGGCAGCTGTATTGGTCACTGGGCACTATGGAGATGTCTCCAAACAAGCTGTGGTGTTGTGCAAACACATTCGTTGTGCATATTTGCCTCTGCTTTTTGTTCCCATCCCATTAGGTAAATTTGTTATTTTGATTGTTCTCTGATCTTCCAGTAGCTTTGACCTGAGCAGTTAATCATCTGCTTTGAGATGATCAACTTTAGGATGCCAGACAGGGGTCGCTGGTATGAGATTAGCATATTTACACCCAAAAGATTGCATTTCTGTTGTTGCTTGGTGGTGGAATGGTAGTGACAATTGTCTGTAGTCACAATAAATAGTCCATCTGAAATTATCTTTTTGAACTAGTCCTTCAGTTGCCCTCCAAAATAATCTGTAAAATCAGAGGCTTGTTGTTCCTTTAAATGCTTTTCCATCGTGTAACTGTTCTGTGGTTCCTGTTCCAAATGGCTTGCAAGGATTACTGAAGATACTGTCGCTTCTGTAAATAGCTTTAGCACAGAATTTAAAAAAAAATATATATATACATAATAAATTCAAATTTATCTTGGTGACTGAATGGATTTGTGATGTCTTCCCTTCCCTCTGCTTTGTCCTCTTCAGCTCAAACATTCCCTTGTACTGCATGTTAACTTGTGATAACTTCTTGTAAATTAAGAGCTAGCTCTTTTTTTGGATGAGCTGCTTATGTCCTTTGACTGGAATGAGGCCATTAATGCACTGGATGCTATCCAATGGCCTGCAGTAGTACCAATCAAAAATAATTATTCAGTGTTATGTGGTTGTCTGTAGTAGGTACACGTTTGAGGGTGTATATAGGATTTATATGAGTTTGGTACACTTTTTTTTTTCTTGATGGTATGCAGTGACTTGGAAGCATATTTTAGTTGCATGTGTTTTAACAGATGCATACATGACACCGGTTAACTGAAGTGAAAATGAACACAGTGGTGAAATTCATTCTGAAACTTGCCAAACTCTAGTTCTGTTAACTGCTCGGTGAGGACCTGGAAGGCAGTGATTTGTGATGGGATATTAAAACATGGGTGCTGATTCCTCGGGCAATGGGAATTTTCTGAAAGACTGTGGAGATACAGAATCTTAGCAAGTCACACTTCCTGAGGTGCCATTGAAAAAAATAAATAATAATAATGGAAGCAATTACTATCTTTGACAGAAGAGCTAAGTGACTTACAAATGCTCTGCTTGTCCACAGCGTATCACCTGCTATGGAACCTTCTGAGTGAGCTGTTATAAAAGCCTGACTCGTGCTACACTGGAACCTCTACAAAGGAAAGAAGTTAATTCTGTTCAACTGTGCTCACCAGAATTATGTTACTATGAGCTCTTTCTGCAAAACAGCAGTTACCAACACTTAGAGCTTCCTGGTGATTGCTTTCCATGTAGTTTGGGTCTATAGGTATTTTGTTACTAAAGCAAGAATGGCTCAGGACTGTAGGCTGTGAATCTGCAAAAATGAATGTGGAGCTGTTAGTTAAGACTAAAAAAGTTTTTGTTTTTATTCACCAAAAAAAAATCACAAGTAACACTTACAAAAGCGTTCCCCTGTAAGGAAACTCTGCATTTCCCTAAGTGGGATAGGATTTAAAATAACCCTCAAAAGCTGTGCTGTTATAGAAATAGATCTATCTCTGTACATAGCTAATAAGTGGGTATCTGAAATGTGACTAGCCTACAATATCCTTAAAATTTTTTTCTGATAATTTGTATTTATATTTTTTTGGCTGGGAGAAGTATTCTTTTACATCCTGAAGAGATGCTTTTACTTTTATCCATTCAGTCACATTTTATTACGGAGAACTGAGAATTGAAGCAGGGAATGTAGGTCATCTGAACCTTGTGAGAAATGCGCCTCGGGAGCTATGAACGCTGTCTTTCCCATACAGGAACTGTTTGATTATGACTGGGCTTTAAACTATAACATAGGTGAACTGGCAGTTACTTCTGAAGTTGACATTGTACCTGTGTCCGCTGCTATTGTCAGCTGCTAGGGTAATAAATTGTATTTTTTAAACTTATTGAACATTCAGAACTGTGCTGCGCTAAGAATGTACTTGCATCTCTCGTTCACAAGCATAATAAGGGTTATGGGTAGCCCAGGAGTAGGCTCTGCAGTATTATAGGAGAAAGGTTGAAGTAAAATAAAAAATGCTATTTATGCAGAAGCAAAGTGTCTAGATGAAGTGGTTTTGTGGAGTTTTTGTGTTTTGTTCCCCCTCCCCCCCCTCCGTGTTTTTGCTTGGTGCTTCAGCTGAGATGATTCATTAACAACT
This sequence comes from Aramus guarauna, assembly GCA_013400195.1. Lineage (NCBI taxonomy): Eukaryota > Metazoa > Chordata > Aves > Gruiformes > Aramidae > Aramus > Aramus guarauna. The sequence continues at coordinate 1,194,199 of VXBL01007052.1, read as the reverse complement.
TTACCTTCCAAAAACCATGTTGAAGCTGAATAACATTGTTCAAGTCCGAATCAAGACTGGAATGCTAAATTTTGGATGATAACATTTAGTAAATTATGTTATTTTTTCCGTATTTATTACTTGAGTTTATGAGTGTACTTACTATTCCTCTTGATTACTGTTTATTACTGTAAGACTCATTCTCTAAGCTTATAGTTCTCCACTTATTTTTGTGTATTGAGTATTATTTTTCACTAGAAACTATTAAGTTCCTTCTTTTCTTACGCTTAAGTAATGAAAATTCTTTGATGCTACTTTTACATTTTTTGCAGTAATTTTTCTTTTTTTTTACTGTTTATGTTTTATTTGCATTTAATATCTAGAAGCATTGTATAGCAATTCATGACTTAGTTCTAGGACTTTCTTGCTAGAACTAGGGAAGAGATTGAGGTAGTGATAAAGCACATCCTTTAAATCTATAAAGCAAATAGGAGAGAAATTGGAAGTTATTATTGAAACACTGTTCAGCTGATTGGTTTTCCAGGTACCTTAGAAATGTAATGGATTTCCTAAAATGTCTAACACAAAAGGAGTGCTAATATGCTAATAATTTTAAATATTTTGATGTCTCGAATGCCACTCCCCCAAACAGTTGGCTCAAATCCAATCGAGTTTATGTCTTTTGTTGTTGCTCTTTCTTCAATTACAAGTGTCTCTATACCTATCAAGCACAGTGAGGCATTTGGTATGTTCCTGAGACTGCTGAAAAGATTACTTGTGATTTAGAATCCATTTCTCTTCCCTATCCTTTTTCTTTTTGTGAAATATAAAGTATATTCAAATAATTTCAAGGTTTGCAATAAGTGCATAGAACTCACAGCACAGGAAGTGACTATTTTTAGTCATGGAGTGATTGTGGGACGGTGTTCTGGTGGCTTCATGAACTTGCCTCTCAACTGACATATGGTGAGTTAATAAATAGGTTATTTGTTGAAGCTTCTGCGTCAGTAAACTCAGTTTTTTTCAGAATAGAATTTTTTTTCTTCTTTATTCACAGTGTGGTTACAAGTTTAGTTTTTATTTATTTATTTATTTATTTATTTACTTATTTATTATCCTGACCTTTATCCAAACACTAAATATGGATAGTCAACTAGAAGGGAATCTAGGCACTCACTGACTCACTGGTTCTAACCCTTTCACTCAGGAATCAAGATGCATGCTCTTCTGCTGTAGCCCTTGTGTGTCTGGGCTTTGTGCCTCTCAGCGTATAGACAGGCTTTGTGTTGCCATAGTTCCTGCTTTTGGAATAATAGGCTGGAAGATCTATCTAGGGAAGAGTCAAAAATGGAAATGTTTCTATGCCCACTAACACAGGTTGATGGGTTGTTTTGGGTTGTAGTGGTGGTTTTGTTGGTTGGTTGGCTGGGTTGTTTTTTTTTATGAATGCCTATAAGAAAGGAGGATTGTTTTCTTCAGGTTCTGGGTCTAAGCTTTTGTTTTACCTCAAAGGTATAATTTTTAACTGTTGCATGTTACGGGAAAAAGATTGAGAACAATGTTTTGGGATTCCCATTTTTTTTTTTTTTAAAATTCTAAAGAGTACTTCAAAGAGCAGTGCTGAACTCTTTAAGGTTAATATAATTGCAAAATGTAACTTGAACGGCTTTTAAATAATGCATATTATATTTAGACACCCACATTTTCAATGGTAGACTACAGCATTATTCTGGTACCTTACTGTAGGACCTGATTTGTTAAAGGGTTTGAGTGATGGTGACTCTGGGATAGACTGAACTCTGCAGTCATTGAGAGTTTGACATGACCAGGACTTCAAAGGCAGGCCATCCCCTGAAGTACATAAATATAAGTTTAGATGTTCATATTGAATGGTCTAGTATCTTCATAATATGCTTGGGAACATGATATTATCAAGAGAGATTATTGTTACTCAACAAAATATACATGGTAATTTCAAAACACTCCATATTTCAAATCTCTTTCAGTTCTCCAGATGTCATGTGTATCCACATCAAGCACGGTTACCTCACTTTCTCATTTTACTGATGGAGAAGCAAGCATGTCTATCACTTAAGTGTTCTTTATTCCAGACTGCAGTTGAGATGGGGGTGGGGAAGGATCTAATGAGGTTAAAATTCATGTAGCCAGGCCAGTGAGGGATGGTTTTGGTTTCCTTAATTTAGCTAATAATCTACTAAATGAAATCATAAATAATATGGCTGCATCAGGAATTTTGTTTTAGTAAGGATTTCAGGAATAATTCTTTGATAGTATCTGAATACCCCAGCAAGCCTTTGAAATAAGGAACAATTCATTTCCCTTTCTACCATTGTAAACATTGTGGAATTATTATAGATTGGATTTGCACATTTATGTTATTTTAGATTTTCTTTACAAATTGACCAGGGAAGTAACACTAGCAACCAATTTTGAATTCAAATTTTCCATACATTTAAGATTTTGGATGAAATATATTGATTAAATAGTCTCTAGTTTTAGTCTTCAGCATAATAGAATCTCCATAGATTAATAGCATGAAATTATTTTATTAAGAATAATAATTCCTCAAGTTCCTTCTACTGACTCAAGAGTTCTTTGTTTCAAGTTACTGTAAGAATATTACTAATCTATTTTTCTTGAATCAACAATTATGTGTAAAATCACAGTAGGACCAGTGTTTATTTTGTAAGGTAGGTTTGATACATAAATAATTTAACTTCCTGGTTGTCACATATTATATGTGAAAAATGCTCACTATAATGAGTTTAAGGAACAGATTAAATTTTATTGCATAGAATAAACCAATGGATTATTAAGTTTGGAAGGAAAGACATCTGATACTACAAAGCAAAACAATGATTTCACTTAAGTTACTTCAGCAAATAATTGGTATAGTTGGTTGGTCTTTTTTCAATTGCTTTTTATAAATGAAAGAACTCCATGGGAATATTTTCAAACTGACTGAGACCTGATATCTTGAGTTCTGTTTATTTCATCTGATCTGGCTTGTCATTCTGAGCAAGATATCTCGCTCCATGGTTTCTGTTTACCAGTCCTTAAAGAGGAGAATAGAACTTAACGTATTCAGTTGAACTCACCAAATGGTGTGTGTCAGTACACACCAGAGGTATTAGTTGTTAACCCTTTAGAAACTATATGCTAAAGAAGGCATGTTATTTTCATTCTTATACAATTTCTAAAATAACTCTCAGGCAGAAGTAGATTGGAAAGAGCAACTTATGGTTTGAAGGCAATTTGGTAGCAATTTTTTTGGAAATATAATACTCCAGGAATGTAGTTCAGTATTAAAGTAGGAAACGCTCTGTTGGCAATTTAATGATGAAAATCATATGAATATCTAAAACAAGCAGAAACTAATTCGGCATTGATAGCACTTGTTGCTCAGTTTGTTCTTGTGGAGCACCAGGTTGTTTCTTAGAGGAGAGCAAAGAGGAAAAAAAAGCCACAGATTAAGCTTCTATAACTACTCATGAAGCAAATGGATTGTAGGATTGCCTAATTATTGGAATTGGGGTTCTTTGTCTAATATTCTCCTTGAATATTACATAAAGCTGATTTAAATAATTGAATACTTTTTAAGCTTAAAGGCATGCTGGGGAATGAAAATGACATTAAATACCTTCATGTTTTGATTACAGCATTTCAAATAGTATCAACCCAGAACATAAGCAGTATATGATATTTTTAAGAAGTATTTTTAAAATGTTTGTCCAGTTTTCCACATATCCTGATACTGTGAGATTCAATAATTATGAAAAATACAATTATGAATTATAACTGATACATTAAGGTGAGAAGTGCTTTCTTCTTACTACAGCAAATAAACTATTCCCACTGAAATGCCACCAATCTCAGCTAATTTATGGTTGTCCTTGTGCCTCTTGGGAATCCTGAGCGTGGACCAAGTCAGGTCTTGAATAAGATATGATTTCTGTTTATATGCTATATTCATCATAACTGCAAAGAGTTTTATTTCCATGGACATCAGATTGCAGTGGATAGGGTTTAGATAAGATGATGAAATACTGTGTAACTTCTTCTTTTCTGATCTATTTCTTTCAAAGTCTAGTACACTATGCAATATAGTATACACAAGGAAGTTCAGTGTGCTTTAAAACTGGATGTTGTCTGATGTTTGATTCTGCTCAATGCTGCAGCCTAATTCTGTTCCCACTACTTTGTTTCTTCCAGGACATGAGAGACTGCACCTATGATGGCAGAGATTTGTGTGAAAGATTTTGTTGAACACTATGTGACTCTCAAATGCTAAAAGCAGAAGGCACTAGCTGGTGGCTCAGTGTGGAGCAAAAATTTTATTTTAAACTTCAAAAATAATTATGTCAAAGAAAAGTCGTGCCAAGGGAGAGAAGTCCGACATGGAGACTGAAGCCCTACAAGCTGCTAATGAGGAGCTACGAACTAAACTAACCAACATCCAGATAGAATTTCAGCAAGAAAAAAGCAAGGTATTTGTCTATATTTTGTGGTCGTTCTTATCAGTAGCACTGCTAGAAACCATCAGAGCTTGAATCTCAAACTAATTCACTACTAAAATGCATTAGCCTTAAAAGAAGAAACATGTGACAAAGTAGTGAAATCAGAAGAACCACTGATGAACTGAAATTGGTGCCAACTATTTTGTATAATGTGCAAAGGGAAGTAAATATCCCCAAACATCCAGTGACTGAAATTTGCAGTCACAGCAATACAAATGGCATTAGCTTAGTATGCCTTAAAGGCAACAAGGGAGTTTTGTATTTGATCTTGGCAATGAAAGCTGTATGTTGTAAAAAGAAGTGTCTTCAAAGTCAAACATCAGCACCATATTCAAAGCATGTCACTTTAAATGCCTATGAAGAATGTAAATTAAATGGAAATCAGCTGTGTAGGTGTCGTGATTTGATTTGCTGAGGTTGGATGGCATTGCTGTGAGCTGTTCAATGATGCATCTGATTGCTAATGAAGCAGGTCTATCAATATTTTTCTATCTACCACATGTTCAACAGGTATTTGAGTAATCAAGAGAGCACCTAGGAGAAATTGTTCGTTCATGAACTACATATATATTTATAAAGATTAGCATTTACTTTTATATATCTTAGAATCATGGAATGGTTTGGGTTGGAAGGGACCTCAAAGATCATCTAGTTCCAACCCCCCTGCCATGGGCAGGGACATCCTCCACTAGACCAGGTTGCCCAAAGCCCCATCCAACCTGGCCTTGAACACTTCCACGGATGGGGCATCCACAGCTTCTCTGGGCAACCTGTATCTCTGTAGCCATTCAAAATATGGACAAGCCAATAAGGTTATTTCTATTCTATTAGTGCATTTGACTTTGGACAAGACAGTCCTGGAGACAAATCCATGTGGAGATGGATTTATCTGTGTGTGTTTGATGATACTGTGGTTGCAAGAGTCTCAAAGGCTTACTATGGAATAACTATGCACTGAAAAAGTGTTCACTTTATATATAACATAGCTTTGTTCTAGCCTTGCTTCTTTATATTGGTGTAAAATTTGTAACACGTGAATATTTCTTTTTAGTTATTTTATGTTCTATTTTGTTCTGTATCACTTTTTATGTAGGCATACAGATATGAATTTTATTTTCATCTTTTAATTGCATTTAAAAGAGCACCTAGTTATAAAGTTATCTGGTACCTTGGACAGAAGAATGAATTAGTTTTGAGTGTTTAAATTACTCAGATTCTAAAAGAAAATCTACAAAAATATTACACGAACCCTAGGAAGGGTTTAGCCCTGATATACTTCCAAGTTTGATGCTTTACCTGTAATAGTGTCAAGTTTAACTCTGATTCAGTTAAGAATAAAGTGTAGCTACAAGACCATGGCAGCTGTAGGGACAATTTCCATAACTAGTCTGCTTATTTACCTATATGCAGTCTGGTAGGAGTTGCTTCAGTTTGGTTACCTGTTCATCTTTCCCCAGTTTGAGAATTTCCTATTTTCTGGAGTATAGAGGTTGTTATAGGAGACACATCTGTGTATTGTGCTTGTACATGTGCAGAGAAATGAGTGGGCTCACATACGTAATGTGTAGGTGAATATGAAAGAGGAAACTACAGCCAGAGCGCTCTAAAATCCTGCTAAATATACAGTGTGGTCTGTAGTAAATTCTGCAGCGTGTTGGAGTGCATTTCAGGGAGGATGGTGGGGAAGACGTCTTCAACCTCTTCACTACATCTTTGCTGTGGTGTTTGCTCTAAATCATTTAATCAGAATTGAGTTTTGTAGTTTATTTCCCACCATCAGGGCAACAGCCTGCTCTGTGTCTGGGCAGCAGTTACGTGGGATGCCTTGACTGACAAAATCAGTAAATTAAAGCTGTGGAGATTTTTTCTCTTTAGATTGTAGCTTAAAAATGAGTAACAAAACCAAAAGAAATTACAGCTTATTATCAGAAAAGTAAAAACACTGTGCTTAGAGAATTCTAAATAAATTAGATGGCACAGAGGTAAGAGGGGATGTATTGAAGCTGATAGACAGCTCTGTGGTCCGTGGGACATAAACTGCATTAGGTAAGGTAACAAACTCTTGTGGGGCCAGTTAATTTAATTTAATTCTCCTAAACTATTTTGTCCCTCACGTATATGCCTGTATTAATGATTTATCTGAGGAAGAACCTTCTAATTGATGAGAGACATCACAAATGGAAATTAGTCTTAACATACTTCTGCCTGTAAAATACTGGTTTCTTTGAAATAAAATTTTACGCAAGAGACACACAAAACTTTGTGCATATTTTCCCAGTTAATGTTGTTTCATTTCTTGTTGAGATATTTAAAGGAATTTCTTCTGTAAAATTTTTCCCCTCCATGCTTATGCAATACTTGACCTAAAATTGGTATGTTTGCAGTTCTTTGATTATCTTGCTGGAGGTGTTTTGGGCCTCTGGTGTACAAGCAGCTGCATTCAATTATGTTGCCAAAGGGCTGAAGCAAAAGTTGTGGCCCTGCCTTAGTTCCCTTTTACTGCCTTTTGTTTTGGGAACACTTGTTTGATGTGCTTGGGCAGCCTGTTGATGTGTAGCACATCCTCCGGGGATCGTAGGTTTGCTGCCATCTATGGAGAGCCTGCGGAAGGGAAAGCATGAACTGAACACGGGCTCACATACTGCCCTCTCTCTGCTGGTGGAAATGTTTGGCTGGAAGACACCCAATATTTGGGTATCAAGTAAGAAAGAGTTGACTGAAGCATAAAAATTATACTTATTGTAATGCGAATGGAGGAAGGACTCACTCCAACTGAAACTTATTCTAGTGCAGTAAGCACAAGGGGCCTCAGTGAATGAGCATGGTCTTGGTAGGCAGTCAGGAAAATGTGGATCAGCTTTCTAAGTGCCTTTGAGATCTATGAACATTTTGGACCATGTATTACAAAGTACATATTCCAACTAAGATGGTTAGCAAACATTAGAAGACAGTCTTCCAACACTTCAGTAATAGTCTGTTCCTGATAACAAGGTAGTATATTGTTTGTTTTCACCATTCTCCATGTTAACTGAGTTCTGCTATGGCTTTTAAATATCCATAATCTGCTTGTGACTACATTTATAGAGTTGAGATCACAATGCATCTAGGAGTTAGGATAGATGAGATATTTCCACTCAGTTGCCACCATACTACCTCACAATTTTATAGTTTGTTTTTGTAAGTTGTCATGCTTTTTCCAGATTTCTTTGAGAATAAATAAAAAAAAATCAAGGCACCACATCTGCTGTAGTCTTTCTTGCCTCAAGCATTACCACTTCTTTCAACATAAACTCTCAAGAGTAATACCAGTGTTTCCGTGTCTAATTTAGAGTAAATTGAGTTGGTTCTGAATATAGAGCAATGAAATCTTGTGTTACCCTGGAGAAGTGATGTTTCAGAGCACTTTGCGGGAAGTACTCAGGAATATTCAACATCAGGCCCAGAAAAATGTATTCCTGTTAAATTTTGTTGAAATTCTTCAATTATAGTGGTTGGAGCAAGCTTAAGCTGCATTGCTTACTGTTGGATTTGTGTGTACAAGGACATACCTGAAAGAGAGAATTTATTACTTTTACTGATTTTGTTATTTTGTCCCTTGTCATGTCACTGGAAATGAGGTCTGTATTTAAAAATGGTCCTTTTCTACACACTTTCCAAAATAAGACTGCTCAACTCTGTTGCAGAGAAGAATTTTTTTGCTGTAGATGTTGCTGCAATTCAGTGAAGCTATGTTTAGTCACACAGTATGACAGATAATTTACCAGCTTTTTTTTATTTCTTGTCCTTTTACTTACAGTTAGATGATTGCTTTAATATTAAAAAAAGCAAGGTAAATTCAGATTTTTAGGAGAAGTGTAAAAAATTGCCGCTGAATGTATTCTTTTTCCTTTAAATACCAGTCCATATTAGACTATATGACCCTGCTTTTGAATGTAAAAAAAGTATTGGGGAACCTTTTGTGGTGATGGGAGAATCCCTGTGAAGTTAAACTCGAGTGGACAAATCTGCTCAGTGTGTGTTTGCAGTAATGAAAAAATGTATTTGAACATGAGTCAACAATGTGCTTTTGTGGCAAGGAAAGCTATGATGGTATCCTGGGTGGCATTAGGAAGAGTCTTGGCGGCAGGTGGAGGAACGTGATGCTTCCCATCTGCTTGAGGCCACGTCTGAGGTGCTGGATCCAGTGCTGGGATCCCCAGTGCAAGAGAGGGATGGGCAGACTGGATCAAACCTGGTGAAGGGCTATGAAGATGGTGAATGGCTTGGAGCACCTGGTCTGCAAGGAAAGGCTGAGAGAACTGGCACTGTTTAGGCTGGAGAACAGAAGGCTTGGGAGGAGGTTATCCGTGTGTATAAATACCTAATGGGGGAAATAAAGATGGACTCAGACACTCTTCAGTGAAAGGACAGGAGGCAGTAGGCATAAACTGAGATAGATACAAGAAACACCATTTAAATATAAGGTGGGTTTTGTTTGGTTTTTGTGGTTTGTTTTTTTTGTTGTTGTTGTTTGGTTGGTTTTTTTGGTTTTTTTTTGTGGTGTTTTTTTTTTTTTTTTATCGTGAGGTGATTGAACACTGCAACAGGTTCCTCAGGCAGACTGTGAAGGCCACGTCCTTGGAGATACTAAAAAAAAATATCTAACTGGACCTTGTCTAGAGTATCATGCTCTGGTTGACTCTGCTTTGATCAGGACCGGACTAGATGACCTCTGGAGATTCTTTCCAACCTCACCTATTCTATGACTCTATATTCCCTAACTCTAAACACAAGTTATGGAAGTACAGTTCAGGTTTTTTTTTAAAAGCTAGTGTACATACAGTAATATTTTTAAATGGAAGACCAGTAAACATGTACCTTTTTTTTTCCTTCTTTCTTTCCTTTGAAGCTTGCAAATATTTAAAAGGTGAATTTCTTTAGTAGTAGTTTCCAAAGACATTATGAAAAGATATAAGATTTTCTTCCCAGCATGTGGTTTTCATTATGCTGTGTAACTGCAGTGTAACTGAGCTTTTGAATTTGAAATTGCGTTGCAGGAAGCATTGTGGAAATGTTAAAAGTTGTTTTGTAATCCATGAGACCAGGGCAATTGAAGAGAGGTTAGGCAAATAGTGAACTTTGTCAGGAAAAGAAACTCTTTACTTAACAGAAACAAACCCAAAACCAACCAACCAAAAAACTTCCAGAGTTTGTTCTTAGTTGTTGGAGAAGATAAAATCTCTGCAAATGATGACAAATGTCTTGTATCTTGGGTTGCTATTACAAATATTCTCCCCCTCCCCCCAGTATTTGGCTATTATGTTGCTAAAAAATGGGGCTATCATTAGGACTGCCTTTTTCATGGTGACATCTTTGGTCGCTTATGTCCACAGCAGTCTTTCCTAAGTGAATCATTTTTAATGGCATGATCCAGTGCACTGTGAAATTTTAGTAGAGAGGATGCTGTTGACACTCGATTATGCTAGAGGTATGCTTAAATAGGAGCATAGTTTACGTATCTTTTAGAAAAGCAAAGCATACAGACTTCTTTGTTCTTTTGGAAGGAAAATTGCTACTGCATTTGGTTTTGAAGTAAACAGTAGCATCTTTGCTTTTGGCCTCACCCCTAGTAACCTGCCTTCTTCACAGTTGGGAACAGATTGCCTGCCATAACCTGAGTTCCTGGCAAAGAGCTGTGTGGAGAGTAGCTCTCCGGCTCCCCAAGTGATTGATGGCCTGTTGTGCCACAAATAAAAACATCTGCATTGAAATCCAAGAGGGAAAAAAAAGGGGTAGTCCTTGATAGGTTCTTATCATAACGTTTTTATCGGGGCAGTTGTTCAGTAGCACCCAGAAACATATATGGGTTAATAGGTTATTGCCTTTTAGAAATGCATAATTTTAAAATTATGTCATTGACTCCAGTTCATAAAGGTGAACTATTATATTTGTCTCAAGCGTGCAAAGTCAAAGAAAACGCTACCAGATGCAAATATTCTATGATAATAGACTTACATTGTTTTAAAGAAAATCCTTCTTCCAGACACTGTTCAGACATAAAAAAGGGAAGAAGCACTGACGTTTGGCATTATTTTTCCAAGAAGCTAGTTTCTGCTTTGGCAACAGTGTTGTATCAATGTGCACAAATTCTTCAAGATTTAATTTAGAAAGGCAGAAAATACCTGTTTTATTGGTGCCCTGATATCCTGCCTGACTTTGGCTTCATTTCTTGCTTAAATCTCATCTTCTGCCAATGAACAGAACAGCTTTCTTCATTCAAAAAAAAAAAAAAAAAAGACAAATTGCTTTAAAGTTTAAGTTAATTTGAAACTGAGACTTAGGCATATGGGAAAATGCCACACTACTATTTTCATTCAGTCACTTGCTGTGGAAGCCAGACGTGTACAGATCTGCATAGCGTGCGAGAGGGACGGAGGGAGTGCGGGAAGGACAGCGTGTGGCTTTCAGGGAAGAGCTAGCAGACAGATCTAACTTTGCTTCTTGTCAGAGAAGATAGAATAACAAAAAAAGACTTTTTAAAGACCTTGAGAATTAGGATGCATCTTTTTTACTGGGTCGTGAGGAGTGATAGGCATTTAAGATGCAGTGTAAAAATCCAGGGGTTTGAGAAGGATTCTTATTCTTCTTGTTTACATTGCTCTTTCTGAAGCTTTGTAAGGAAAATGACTAGTGATATATGATAACATTTAGTTACTCTGAGTGGTTTAGTATGTGTTCTCACAGATAGCAACAATGCATATAGATTTTTGCCTTCACTCAATTCAGTGAAAGACAGAAAAAAAGTTGAGCAAGCATGCCATTTTATGTAACCCAGTACTCCTCCAAAAATTCAGAATCCATTTCTTGTATATTAAAAATGTTTTTAGGAAGTCACATTCATTAATGTGTTATATTGAAAACTGTCTTTCAGTTGCATGTTTCGTGTACAAGATGACTAATTTTAAATGACTGTGGTTCTGGAGGTGTATTAAAGCTGTTTATATATGCCATTGTACAATTTGTTTTCCTGTGTCATCGCTATTAGGTTCGTTGCTCGGTTTCATTTCAATTTTATTTGCTCATCAGTAAGGAAATAACTAACAGATTTAAGTAAATAATGAGTGTTGGTTTATTTGCAAATTTATGTATAAACTCATCCACTTGTGATACAAAACAAGTGAGTAAGTGGCTTAGCTTTGTTACAGCATCATAGAATGTTGGAAGAGACTTTTAAAGATCATCTAGTCCAGCCCCCTCTGCTATGGGCACAGACAGAAGACTCTTAAAACTTTCCTATGGAACTGGGTACCCTAATGCAAGCACTGAAAATCAGTGCTATCCACTATAGACTTGGAACTAAATGTTATCCAACCAGAAGAAATAACACATGGATATGTCCTGCAGTTTATTTCCAATAGCCTGACTTACCATTTTGTGAGAAAAATAAAAAAATAGATCCATCTTTCTTCATAAAGATATGTCATCTGAATCATCTTGGAATAGAGTAACAGTATCTGTGCAATAAAATCTGGTTCTGATGGTGTCTGATTCAGAGCTGTTACCTTTTCCACAGCTGTAATTGTAGTGCTCTCCCAGCTGGTGTTTAGTCCACATTGTATCGACAAGATTACTTTCATGAAAATGTAGATACCTTTCCTCCCTCTGTTTTTATTTTACTTTATTTTTTAAAATCTAGGGTAAGCTTGAGTTGGTTAGTTCTCAAAGTTACTGTTGAAAATAACAGGATTGTAACATGTTCTGCACAGGGAAAGTCTCCCGTCCCTGCTGTGTGAAGACTTCAGGTGAAGTTCAGACTCTGGAAATCCTACTCTCAGTGCTGTGGGTTTGAGTAACACGTTGATCTCATTTAATGGGCACTCTTAATTTAAGTTGTTATCTTGGATTCATTGGATGAGTTATATCTAAGGCTTTTGAATTAAGTTGTCCTGTTTTTCCTAAAGCAAAACCCCCAAAGTGCTTGTTTAGATCCAACCTACTTTCAGTAAACAAAATAATGAAGGTTTCTGGGCCTTTCCTGAACTAGTATTATTGTTTTTAATTAACCCTTTACTTCTTTTTTCCTGTAGAATCTAGAACAATGCAAAAAAATAATTTGTCTTAATTATACCTTCATAGTAAATGATAGTCTGAATATTAATAGAGATCTCCCATCCTTTCTGCACTAATCTGAGGCAAGGTGCAATTCTGGCTTAGTTTAGCATAAATGAAATGCATTGTGATACTACAGATCCCAGCTTTGGATAGCACAGATGTAAGCAGTCTAGGAATATTGTGACAGTGACCACTACCATCCTGCTGCTTGGTAGCCTCCTTTTACCATGAAGCGCTGTTTGGTATGTATGCTTGTATTGCCACTCAAGGTTAAAACACAAGGTTTTGAAATCTCTGCCTCTGACTTTGCTTTAGATGAGAAGTACGTGTGTAGGGCCCATATTTTGGCGGTCGCTGTGATAGGGACCGTAGAAAGATGTTACTGACATTACGCATGATGAAATACATTATAGCCTTTCGGATATACTATAATAGACAAGCAAGTCTTTCTCTTTTTTTTTTTTTTTTTTCTTTTTATTTTTTGTTTTCTGTCTTCTAAATCTCTGTCTTCTGTCTTCTTCTGTCTTCTAATCCCACTTTGAAAAAGCATTGTTTTCTATACAGTCTGCTGAGCATCATTTTATAATGAGGTTTCATCACATTGGGTATTACTATAACTGGCTGTAAGACCTTTTCCCTGCTGCCCCCACAACCCTTAGAGTCAGTGGCCTATGTTTTCTGATGGGTCTGAGGACTGCTAATAGCCTCAGCTTTGGGGTGTCCTGTCTGAAGCCCCTTAAGTAGACTCGATTTTTCAGAAGACCGATTCTTTTGACTTATCTAATAAGGACTTTCCCATTAAAGTAGATAAGAAATTAAGAAATCCAAAATCAATGTATTTTTCTGTCCTTCCTCTCCCCTTTAATTTAGGGTTTGTTTTTTTCCCCATGTTCCTACTCATAAGAACACCTCTTTGTTGATAGAATCTCTTGTCTCTGTTCCTTCAAGGCAAGATCCTTTCTCATCTGATAGCAGGAAGTACCTTAGGTCAAGCAGTGGATTTGGGTGTAGTAATTTGGGATTCAAATACCAAAGACAGTATGTGTGTAAATTAGGTAAATCAATCTAAGTCTGTCTGAGCATCCCATCTGTAAAACAGTCCTAGTACTGCTTAGCTACAGAAGGATGTTGTGGGAATAAATTAATTGAATATATGTGAAAATCTAAGTCACTATCAGCATCCGTGAAGTATGGTTCTTCAAATACTAGAAAGTCTTGTAGCGTTTCTTTCCCAACATAAACACAAACTCTTCTCCATTTCATTCATTTTCCATCTGCTTGTAGAGCACAGTTATGGATGAGAGCAGTCTGGGGCGGTTGGTGGAGGAGATAAGGAGAGAACTAGATTGGATGCTGCTTGGTTTTATTTTATTCCCGAAAACTGTGAGACCAGCACGTCCTCATGGCATATTCCTGCACACAAATGGCCTTTTTCTAGCCCTGGTTCTCTAGTTGTTTACTGGAGAGAGAGGTGTCAGCTATGCAGTCTTTGCTTTTGAACTTTCAGGATGAGTTTTTAATAATGTTTAAGAAAAACCTCCCTTGGTGTGGTAGCACTTGTTAATCAATATTTATGTTGATGTTCCAGGTGGGTAAATTGAGAGAGAAAATCCAAGAGGTTAAGCAGGAAAGGGAGCAGGAGCAGCACAAGCACACCGCCTATGTTTCTGAGCTGAAAGCCAAGCTCCACGAGGAGAAAATGAAGGAGCTTCAGAGTGTCAGAGAGCTACTGATCCGGCAGCACGAGCAGGAGGTAGCAAGAATGGTGAAAATTAAAGATGGAGAAATTCAGCGTTTGCAGTCAACAGTCAATGTTCTGCGGGACGGGGCGGCTGACAAAGTGAAGACGGCGCTGCTGAGTGAAGCAAAGGAGGAGGCTCGCAAGGCGTTTGATGGTGAACGGATGAAGCTGCAACAGGAGATCTTGGAGCTGAAATCTGGCAAAAAGCAGCTTGAAGAAGCTTTGAACAACATTATGCAGGCGGATAAAATGAAGGCTGCTGACCTGCGCACGGCTTATCAGTCCCATCAGGATGAGATTAATAGAATAAAGCGGGAATGTGAGAGGGAGATCCGCAGGCTGGTAAGTTCATGAAGTAATGCGCTCTTATTTCAACCGATAGCAGGTATTAGTAGATTGCTGTATGTGCCCACAAATATCAAACCACTCTTTCGCAGTGACATCTCTCGCCAGTGCTGGTTGCTACAATAGGCCGCTATTTCTGCTACTTTCTCCTCCTTACAGCAGAGATGAACCTTGGCTCCACGTTTAGCCCAGCCCAATCCAAAGCTGCACGTCCCACCGAACAGAATATGGGTGAACCAAGACTTTCTAGGATGAATTTTCTCAACAGATCAAAGTAGTAAACTTTCCTTTTCCCACTTGCTCAATTAGATTTCCTTACAAATTCCTGTTGATCAAAACAGTCAGGTATTGCTCATTTGGCAATGCAACACCACCTTTGTGAGATAGCAATAACTTCTCAGAGAGCTTTTACATTTATATTGGAGGAACCAATGGTGCTGAAACAAGACGATGTCTTTGCTGCTTCTGCATCGTTATCTGGGTCATTCGATGTTAAGCACTGAAGCCCCCCCTCCCCCTTTTTATAAAAATTTCTGTGTTTTTTCTATTGCAGCAGAAAATTTAGGGTTTAGGACAGCAGGCTTTTTCCACGCTTCATAAACCCTAGGACTTCAGCACAGATGGTAGACTACGCTGTTTGTATAAAATCAAAAACCAGGCAATATTTCCCAGCAGCGGGTGCCCCAAATATTTCAAATTATGCAGCTTTGTAAAATGTAAAGAATGTAAGATGGACTGTTCACAGTAATATATTTAGAGAGTTCATCATCAAATGACACTTCGGTTTGCTACCATGGTATTTTCCATGTGTATATATATATGATTGTTAATTTGCCTAAACTAGCAGTACAATAGCTATGCAAATAAAATTGAAAATTATAATAAGCATAGTATTTATCATATATCAAAGTACACACTTTAAATGGAATGAAACTTCAGCTTTCTTAAGAAAAATATTTTATCAGTTTGCGTTTACACAGCTATGTCCTCCTATTTCTTAAGAAAAACGATGGTGAGGGCAAGCTGCAAACGTGTAATATCTGTTTAATAGTGGTGATTCTTCCAGCTGAGACAATGAAAGCTTTTAATGCCATTAATATTTATGCTTTAAAGAAATTGGAGGTTGATCAAGTCTCAGGGGTATAATTTCCTTGATTAATTAAAGACCACTGCAAAGACTGGCAATGTGAGGTTTCTGTAAGCATGGTTTCTCTCATATTTTATTTCATATTATAAATGTAGAATTTTAAAACCTTGACTATAAAATACAGGTAATTTTAAAAAGTGTTAAGGAGGAGAGAAGGTTGTATGTTGTGGCCTGTTTTTCTAGAGAAAAATTTCTAATTAAATTTACCCTTCTGAAACCCAAGAAATGGTGAGGTGAGGTACCCCAAATTCTGTCATCCCAAACCGCCCCAGTAAACATGGCTACGCTGTTTTTTTGGGTGCTATTGCAAGGGAACCACTTATCTCCTCTCTTTCAAGAGTGGAAGCTGTCGGCCTGCTGCGTTAGGAAGAATTCATTCAGCGTTGTAACTGGAGCCTTACGGGGCGTCCGTTGCTCTGTACGTCTGAGAAGGTATTTGGAGAGCGTGCCGGTAACTCCCAGCGCAGAGGCAGCCCGGGGTCAGTCCCTGCGGCTTTCACTGGAAGGGCTCCGCTCTGCCTCCGCCTCGGGAGAAGTACAGGGAAAAAATATCCGGAGCCTGGTGTTGCCTTGTAGCGCCTCGACTCCTTTCAGATAATGAATTTCATTTTTTTTCATTACATTGTATGGGCTGTTTTTATGAAAGAGAAGCGTTTCTTCCAGGAATTCATAGCAATTGAGGCAGCTGTTATTGCACAGGGCACTCTAAATCTGGGGCGAGGTAAAAAAATACTGCAGAGTTCCTAGATGCTGCTC
Organism: Aramus guarauna; assembly: GCA_013400195.1. Lineage (NCBI taxonomy): Eukaryota > Metazoa > Chordata > Aves > Gruiformes > Aramidae > Aramus > Aramus guarauna. The sequence goes on along the minus strand of VXBL01007052.1, from coordinate 1,177,602 downwards.
TCTTCCTCTGGGAGTGCGATTACAGAATCAGATCATCAGGGTATTTCCCTCCTCCCTCTCCCCCCGTTTCAATTAGTGCAAGGGATGCTGCCTTCTATTTCAGATTAACCGTATCAGCTGCGGATTTGGGGTAATTGGGTGGTTTAGTTCCTACCCTGGCGGGATGAAATGACAAGGATGTGGCAGGCTGTGTTATTAATATTAGCACAGTTCTGTAACCGAGCTTCAGTTAATGTGCTTTTTTGTATGTGTCTTGTATTTTATGGCGGTGATAAGAAATCAGCAGCTTTGGTATTAACAGCCTAAATGGGCTGGCCGTACTGTAATTCAAATTCAGATTGAGTAATTCAGTGTCTGATTGTCTTGTCAGACTTGACTGATGTTTTTTGCATTTTAGATCACAGGTTAGTTTTGCAGATGTATTTCATACAGATACTGCAGCTTAAAAAAAATATATATATATTTTTTTTTACCATTGATTTTAATACCCATGGCTAATTTGAGTAAAATCTTGCAATTTTTGGCTTCCTGTCAACAAAGAAAGTAGTGAGGAAGGAAAAAAGCAAAAGCCATTGTCTATGGATATATGAATACAATTACATTGTGTGCAGAAACAGCTATGCTTGCAGTGTACAAATGTCAGTTTTTTAGAAATATGATTAGTCAATGTTGAGATTGTCTTCACTGTTTTGAATTGAGCCCTGAAAAATACCCAATAAGCCTCAGTACAAACAAGATTGAACGGGGAAGATCCTAGTGCCTAGTAAGGGGGGAAGTAAAACAGCTATTTGGCAAAACATATAACACACTTTTTCTCTGTGCAGTATGAAATTATATTGGAATTTGCCAGTTCCTGTAATTGACTTAATATAACAGTGATATAAATGTTTTCATTAATTTAAAGAATGCTTATTGGCATGGATTCCCCCCCCCCAAAAAAAAAAAAAAAAAAGAAAAAATATTTTGGATTTA
>VXBL01007052.1:1063153-1176619 GCA_013400195.1 Aramus guarauna | reverse complement strand
AAGGAAAATATATTCTTGATGTATATGTGCATTGGCACAATGTGCTGGCAGCTAAGAAACTGAAAGTAAAAATAGCTAGTAACAAACTGGAGAGACAAATGAAACAGATGTCTTAAAAGTAAAGAGACAACTTGGAGAATAAGATAAGAAAGCAAGAACAGCTATTACTTAATTTTTCCAGCCAATATTTTCTGAGTAGTTGAGTCTGAACAGTTGCATTATTCTGTCAATGTAGTATGAAAACTATGTTGATACAAATTCAGATACTTAACAGCAGCAATAACATTAACACTCAGCAGACAGGAAAAAAGAAAAATCAAAAATCAGAAATAGCAAACTGAAAAATAGTCTGCATGAAGGAAAAAATGTTAAAGTCTGTTGTTATGGATCAGTTTTTTTTTTTTTTTTTTTTTTAAAGAAAAGAAAAAAGAATATACAAAATCATAACTCTACTTTTTCATTCACGGACCTTCAGTATAAACAGCCCTGAAGCATACGTTCACCTGAGGGCTGCATGGGCAAGCACGTACATACCTAAATACCTTTGTGTCAACAGACTTCTGGTTTAATGGGCTCCTCGCAAGCAGGGTCTCTGGTTTCCTTCTGGGCTGGTACAAGGTAAATTTAATACAGACCTGATTAGTGGTGAAATTGAGTTTATTAAGTTATGTTTCTGAAGTAGCTTAAAGAGCAGAACTGCGCTATAAGGGCGTTTAATGTTTTAATCTAAAGATTAAAAAGTACACAAAATAGCACTATATTTCAGCCCATTTTTCTTGAGCCTCAATTCAACTTGCCATTTAACTGACTTACTTGGTTTTAATATCAAGTTTAAAGTTAGTTTTCAGTGGTAAGTAAAGTTTCTCTCTTTTGCCTGAAATCGCTGAAATAGCATGTTCAAATTGTTAGCGAGTTTTGGCAACAGACCAACCTTATTCTGTTATCAGCACAGCTGCAAGGGGGGTGTGAGTATTAAGTGTGTCATATTAGTTAGGGGTTACATTCATTCTGGGACTACCTGGATGCTGTTTTTAAGAAAGCCCTTACTTTGCCAGGCACGTTTCTCTACATACTCTTTTTCAGAGATAAGAACAATGGACACTTTACAGTGCTTGCCTTGGAAAATATATGCCCCCCAAAAAAAAAAAAAATCATAAAAGTATATTGAATTATGTCATCACTGATTTACTAATTTACAATACTTTCTTGAATAAGAAGGAAAATGAATGTTTATTTTGTCTGTTAATATAAACTATAAAAACTTTAAAACCATTAAACTTTGGAATAAACAGATAACACTTGTGTTCTGTATTTTGTAGTGTAGGGTTTTAGTAAATATTATTTCCTCTATTCGAAATGTCTTTAACATCAAACCTTTCACGTATTTTACAGACAAATACCATTCAGCCTTGTCAAAATCTTTGCACCTATGGTCTTCCTAAATGTTCCTACACAGCTTGGATTGAAATGAATTGAAAGACTTATTTCACTTTAATGTAAAATAGTCCCAGTTTTCTTAACCACAAAATCAATGTAAAAGATTCCACTGATCTTATTAGATGCACAATCAGATCTGTGATTAAGGTGGCACACAGTACATCAGATAAATTAAATCTGCTTATTTCAATTGTATTCTCAAATAACCTCATAAAATTGTCTAAAGAGTAATGTGACATTACTGAAAATTTGTAGTTGCAAGGGAAAAAATCCTTTTGCTGATAATAGAATCAAGTAAAAGAACTTGCTTTGAGGAGCGGTTTTTCCGAAGTGCCTATGAACCGTGGTTTATGAAGATAGTTGCACTATTTAAGTGTCCTTAGTCTCTATTATCTATAAATTATCTAGTTGCATGAATTAAAAACTCCTTCCAATGTGGAACCCTTCTTCTGTTTAGTATTTCCCAAATATATGTAATGCACTAACTGAAAGAATGTAATTCCAATGAATACATTAAGCACATTTTACAAGTAAAAATCAAGGCAATTTCACTTAAACTGCTGCTCAAGGAACAGAAAAAACTCTCTGCTGAAATAAGTTTATATACCATTTATGTGAAAATTTTTATTTTTTTTTAATATTATTTCAGTTTTGTGCCTGTGTATAAGACTGTATCTCATGATTTAAGCAAAGACTTCTGAAAGACTGAGAATAACACCTTTTCAGAATTAACAATTAGATTGTTCCAGTTCACGGCAAAACCAAATTTCAACTCAAGTCCTTCACGAGTTAGTATTTTCTAACCTTACACAGCTCTTAATAGGTTTGTCCGCCCACAAGTCCTTAGTGTTGGCATTCCGTATGTGAACTGCAGTATCATACAATTATGGGAAAAACTGATGGTCTGCCTTGTTCATCCCTGTATCCCCCTTCAGAGAGCTGAACGGGTATCTGCAGCTCTAACGCGTCCCGCAGTCTTCTCTTCGGCTGGCTGAGCGAGCCGGGCTCCCTCACCCATTCCTTGGATGCCGTGTGCTGCACCCCCATAGTGGTCTTGCTGGCCCTCTTCCAGTTTATGGCACTTGTGCCAGTTTGTCAATATCTTTCTTTGTGCTGGGGAGCCCAAAAGTGGCTGCGCTGCTCCTGGTGTGGGTTCACAAGTGCTTCGTAAAAGGCTAAATCACTTCTCTGTCCTTCCAGATACCCTCCTCCTGATTTGGCCCAGTATCAAGGTAACTTCAATCGTTGCAAGCTCTCACCACTGACCCATTCGCAGCTTGCCCTCCAGGACACCAAAGTTTTTCCTTTTTTCTTTCCTTTGTCTTTTTTCTTTTTCTTTTTTCCCCTTCCTCCTTGCAGCACTGCCAACTTCAACTGGTGTCCAGCCTTTTCTGGTACAGGAATTTAAACTCTACCAGGGGCAGGACGTTGTATCTGTCATAGGCAAACGTCATGAGGGTTTTTTGGCCCATTTCTCAAGCGTGTCAAAGTCTCTCTGAATGGTGTTCCTGTCCTCTAGTGTAGTAACAGCTCTCCCAAATTTGGTATCATCCACAAGTTTGGGGATGGTGCGTTCCATTTCCTCATCCGGACAGATAATAAAGTTGTTAAAATTTGAAGACAATAACAAATTATAAGGTATAAAATTCAGATGGCAAAATAAAAAGCTTTTGGCTTCCAAGAGATTCAGCAATTATTTTTCATGAGCAAGAGTTTAACACTCCCCCAAAACCTAAAATCACATCCTTTGCAGTGGTGGCAACTATTTTCCAATAACATTCACTTTCTCCTGCATTACCATTAGTAGTATTTTGCCATTTTAAGGCAGTGAAACTCATATCTTTAGGTTACATTCAGCAGTGGGGATGAGGCAGAGACCTTCTGGCTGCGCAAGCTCTGGTGCAGAGGGGCAGCGGGCTGTTGGCAGGGGGACTCTGGTCCTCTGCTGCCCTCAGAAGAAGGATGGAGCCTGGCTTTTCTCACTTCACTTGTGCACTTAGCACACATGCACAGGTTTTGCTACCTGATCAAAATCTTGAATTTTGAGACTGGAAAGCTGGGTTTTGAATCATCCAAGTGTGTGCAGTCGTGCATGGTTGGGTAGAGCCTGCTGTAGCATGCTGCTTATCAGCCGCTTGAACCCGTGGGTATTTCGCACACAGCTGCCGACACCAAATTGCAGGTTGCTTCTCTGGATTTTGCCATCTGTTTGAGACGCGTGTTTCAACTACATTCCAAGGCTGAGCTAATCTCCTGCAAAGACCCTTCCACCACCTCCTGTATTTTAGGACTGCAAATAATACTTTGCTTTCAGTCCTCTGAAGATTTATGCTTGTCCTCTCCAGAGCTAACAGGGCAGCATTCCACTGCGGGCTTGGTTTTTTCCTGAATCAAGCAGACCTAATGAAAGCTTTTTATAGCACAGGCTCAAGCATTTTGTTTTTAATCTTAGTATTTTTGAAGGACTCTATTATGGCAGGTAGGTCACAAATCTGACTTTTAATACTGTTCTGTATTTTGTAAAGAGATATAAAAACCCAAAGAATTTATGGTGTGGCACTGGACAAAAAACTCCTTAAGTTTGGATTACTTAGTTCTTCTACATTTTCCGTCTTTTTGACTACTTGTTCATTATAACTCTGACAGTGAACACTTGTGACAGGTAACAGGAGAGATGCAGTAGTAGGGGTTGTACTCAGCTACAGTAGTGCAAGGTGCTTTTGAGAAAGATCTGAGACGCCTCTTATCAGTAAGTTCTGGATTGTCTGTCCATATGGTGTTTCTTGTATAATTTATCAAAGCCTTTAATATATGTATTACCTGTGAGATTTACACACTTAAAAAAAAAAAAAAAAAAGTGGGAAAAGCTATTGGAAGATAACATCGACAGTTGGTTTAGAAAAATTACACATGAAATTAAGGATGAGTCCCATCTACCTGTGTCTATGACCCTTATTTCTCCAGTGGATGACTGGCATCTTTTCTCCCTCTTCCCCTAAGGTTCCTAAATAAGCAGCAAACATTTATTTAAATAGGTGGCCGTGTCTGGTGTAGAGAATGCTATGCACAATGCTGGAATATTAAAATTCCTCCCTCCAGGTGGGCTTTCAGCATGGGATATTGTTGTTAGGTCTTAATGCTCCTTTATAAATGTAAAAGGTGTTTATTCAATTCTATCTTTAACTGTGTATTTGAGTAGCATCTCCTTTTAGTTTTTCCTAGTAACTAACAATCCTTCTGTCAAGATATCCCTATTTTTGGTGTCAAGTATTTAGGGTAAAGACTAATTAAATTTCTTCTGGAGAACGCTGCAGAATTTTGTTCTGCAGTTGGCTAGGAGATAACTTTGATAAGGATGAGTAAAGAGGAAGGTCTTACACTTGGCAATGCAGCAGCTGGCTTTTTCCACTTTGAAAACTGAGTATGTCACTGCCTTGACAGATCTAGCTTTTAATTCCCTGGGAATTTCTCTTTCAACTTTGTGAGAGGCTAAAGTTCCCCCAAAGGTCTCTGACTTTCCTTCACTGTAGCTATTGAAGTGTGGGATAATTGGCAGGGGCATACTTTTTCCAATGGCTAGCTTGGTTCTCTTTCATGTTTGATAAATATTATTGAAACGCTTATTTCTGCTCATTTCTCTTAGCTGCTAGGAGGCAGCTAGATACCTGTTCTTAGGAAGCTGTGTAATTTTGACACAGGCTATAAATGCTAGCTCTTCATCGATATAATGCAGGTAATTGCTGTGTTCAGCACCTAACGTTTGACAGCACAAAACCCATTAATTAAGAAATGATACTTTAGAAAGCTGTAATTTTAACCAAGAGCTCCAGAGTTACTTATGTTATCCAAGGTGATTTCTCAGTAATTTCCCTCTGCAGCTGCTTGCGGATGATCTCATTTTCTTTAAAATCCTCTTTCAGAGGGTATTTCTCCTACTTCTCAAAGCATGTAATTGAAAATGTGTCCCAACCTCGTGTTGCTCCACTGCTTTCCTGTCACAGACTTTTTGTACTGAATTTTACCACGCTTAACTGCAAAATGTGGCTATTCTAAAATGCTTTAAAGTCCATGCAAAACAGAATGTAAAAGAGTTCACAGGACCCTGTTGTATCGTGTAGCTGTAAAAAAGTGGGAAAACTTGTTTTAAACTGAGAACAAATTTGAAGCCAAAGCAGCCACTTGGAAGGAATTTCTGGGATAATGTATTTGATGTAACGTAATACCTGTGAGCCCAACGCATGGATTTGGATCTCATTGTGCTAAATATGTTGGAAGAAAAGATGATCTCTACCCTTTGTATCTTAGTGAGAGGTCTCAAACGAATAGTAGTTCAGGGAGGAATACACGAAAGCGGTGGTAGGAGATTAGTGCAGCTTTCGGTTGCCACATGTTGCTTGTCCCGGCTACGTTGTGCCACAGATGCAGAAACCTGGCGTGGTGGGTCCTGCACCGTGCTCCCAGGACCACGAGAGGTTGAGGAGCACAGTGGAAGGGCATCTGCTTGCTCAGAATCTGGTCATGAATCACCAGGTGAGAACTGCTCCATCCAGCTTTATTAGCTTCAGCTCGGTGCTGGCCTTGACGTACCTGCATCAACTCCAATAGCAAAATTCCTGCATTTCTATAGTGTGCTTCCTGTGTCTTTAGCTTCTCAGGGATTTGTTAGTTTAGGTATCCTGTTTGATGATCAGACAGTGGAATGTGATCTCAGCAGTGTAATTTCTGTTAAGTATTAACTTTTTTTTTTTTTTTTTTTTTTGTAATTTCCTTTTGTATTTTAGAAGTGTCATGGAAAAGGAGAGATATAAGAGGAATTTGAGGAAGGTCAGTCAGGTATCTAAATAGATATTTGTGGAGTGTCTGTTCAAGTAGGAACAGTGGTATGGGAGAAAACATGAGAATGCATGAATGCCTATACGACAAGGTGATATTGAGGAGGGGACATAGCACCCTAATATTAGATATGGGATGAATGGACTCCAGGTAGGCTGTGAACACCTTTGGCAGCAAGAGTGATTGTTGTTGTTTAATGCAGTAAAAAGAAAAACAGCTTAGAGAGTTGGGAGATGAGAGTTTTGTGAAAAGAGCATCATTAGCAGCAGCATTCACATTGGATGGTGAGCAGTCAGGACTGCATTTAAGGTCAGAAAGGAGAATGTTGCAATGACTAAGGCATAATATGAGAACTTAGGTAGAAGTCTACCTGTGTGTATCAATTTTAGAGCTGATAGGCAAAAAGAATCTTCAGATGTTATCAAATTGTACCTGGGAGAAAACATAATTAAAGGCAACTACGCATGTAAGTGATGTGTAGTTTGGGGATGGCTCCCTAGTGACATAAAACAGAGGTTAAAAAGCAGGAAACAGAAAGGGATGCTATGCATGGTAAAGTAACAAATTCTGGATGCTGTTTGGTGAATAAACATTGTAGTAATAAAATACAGAGTTAAACCTTTAAACCTGAGAGATCATGAGGGGACCACTAATTGTTATTTCACTTAATATCATAAAAGCCAGTGATGTTCAGCTTGTCTATGGTAGTCATAAATGACAATTGGAAAATTATCTCAAAATATGAGTGTATATGTATGTGTATATATGTGTGTATGTAAACCGTGTGTGTTTGTGCATGTGCATATATAAATATACATGTATGCATATCATATATATATATATATATATGAGAGAGGAAGGCCAAAACATTTATGGGAAAAGCAAACTTACATAGATGGAAAAGTTGACAAGCTTTGAAGCATACAGCTGCTTGATCTCCTGAAGGGCTTCTGTGCCTGAAAGCTTGTTCCTTTCCAACTCTGTCACTTGGTCTAATAAAAAATATTCTTTCTCTTTTAGACCATGTGGATTCCTAGACAATCTTGGCCATGAAAGTGTTGTTTCCACAACACGTATTTGATCAAAATAGCAAGCAGCAGGGTTTAATCCCAGATTAATCCATTTTTGATTTTCATTTACCTAATGGAAGATACTCCTCTCCCCACTAAAATACAGACTGTAATACATGGTCTAATTACATCAGGCTGTTTCCCTTTATGCTGCCAACCTTTTTTTCTTTGTGTAACCAAATGTGGCAAGAATTCAAGAAAAGAGTAGTTGTCCAGTGGTACAGAACTGGCATGGAGACTTTGTGTAAGCTTTTACAACTAGCTTAGCTTAGTCTTATATATTCTAATAAAGTCTTGGCAGTGGTTGATCTTTCTTCTCTAACTGTCATCTTATGATCACTATAAACCTAAACCATATATCTCCTTTTCCTAGTCTTGTACCTTCTCTTTATTTGCCTGCCTGTGCCTTGCCTTGTCATCTCACGTGGAACTGAGGGATGTTGCATCCCTGTAAAATATTTCTCTTCCTTTTTTCCCTCTCTCTGGAGTAAGTACCCTCTGTTAAGAAAGCAGACAGGGAACACGAACAATTTTTGTCTTTAGTGTGCAAGTCTGAAGAAACATGGTAAATCTTTGGGTCAGGCATTGGGGTAAAATTAAGAAAACTGAGGCATTAACTGGGTTGATACAATTACATCGGAGACATCGAAGGTGTAACTGTCCCCTTCAGGAAAGGAGAATTGTGTTGTGCCCCAGGCTGCTGAAGCAGAACTTAAGGTAGAGGCATTACTGCTGCACTTCTATTGTTCTTTATCAGTTTGCAATAAGTTAGTTGCTTAGAAATTCTTCTTTCTGCTAGTTTGTGCTTGTAAAAAACCAAGCACTATTGCAATGCTCTGTGTATTTGTGTGTGTGTGTGCACATGCATATGTTTACATAAGAGATTCTCGAGTGCCTACCTGTAGCTTAAAATATAAGCCCATGCTATTATATTGCTTTTTTCAATTACTATCAGTGTCTCAAAGATTTTTGTACTTGTCTGAAAGAAGGAGTGTTTCTTTTTCTGAAAGTTTCACCGCATGTAGATTTTATGGTAAAAAACCAGTAGCAGGAAAAGCAGAGGGGAATTCTGCCTTCTTTCCTGCTCTCCTCTACCCCGCACCCCAAAGCCATTCTCTTTGATGGCATTTCTTGCTGATGTCTGTGAACTTGTGTGCTTTGATCTATGGAAGTGTGTGTGAAGAGTGACATGGGCATCATTTCACTGGTCATACTTGTTTCAAACGATCTGTTCTGCTGAGGTTCAGCAAGCAGCGGTCTGGACTGAGATTGTAGCTTTCTTTTTTCTTCCAACTTAAACACCTATGTCATTCCATTTACCATTTAAGTTGTGAGAATCTGAAAAGTATTCAATGTGCTACTAACTGGGTAACTAAAATCAACGCTGCCTACGTAACCTTGGTTCTTCCTTGTTAAATGTATGCCTTGCATGGCCAAATTTCTATCTCAATTACATAGCTGGTCAGCGTGAACACCTGTGTAATTGAAAGCGAAACTTTGTCCACAGTATTTAATTACACGACATTTTTTCCTCCCAAGGGGTCCCTGATAGATCAGTGTTCATGACAGATAGCATTCAGTGAATGAGGCAGCTGCTTAATTTTTGTCATTGCTGTTCACTGCACAGTTCCTCTGAAACCCTGCGTGTTGCAAATTCTTCCGTTAATAAAACCTGCATTCTTTCCTGCGAGTCCTTTTTGGCATACTGGAAAGTCTCACAAATCTGAATTAACACACTGAGAAGTATTATAGACGTATTTGACGGTTGGACTTGATCTTAGAGGTCTTGTCCAACCTTAAAGATTCTATGATTATACCTGTTTACTGGATGAGGAATTGAGACCCAGTGACCTTCCCAAATGAGGAAAGAAATCTCCATCAGAACCAATATCCGTCAGTTCCAGTTGGAAATTAAAAGTAGTGTTAGACCAGTTTATTCACTTCAAATCTTTTTATCTTCGATCATGACTTGACTTGGTTCAGCCAGGCCACTCCGGAGCTTCTGTACACAAACCAATTTCACATGCTTTGTAGACTGTGAAAGGAGTAAGGCAAGAATCCCGAAGAAGCAAATTGTATCTGATCGTGTAATCTGGTTGTCTTAATCCTGTACATCACTCAGATTTAACTGCGTTACTTCTAGCATTTCCTTTCTTTTTTTGCGTGTGTATCTAACTTGACATAAAGGACTTCTATGGATGTAGGGCTATAATAAACAACAAATGTATGATTTAACAAGTTCATGACTTTACTATAGTCTTATTTGAAAAAAATAAAATAGCCTTATTTCCAAAATTCCATGGATGTGTATTGGGCAAGAAAACAATTTAGTAAACTGAAGGAGATAGAGCACAGTTACAATAAATATATTGCTAATGGTTAATATTCTTAAGAAATCTGTTTCTATAGCAACTGCTGCAGATTGTCACTTCCTCTAGCATTTGGAATAGCACCAAAGTGAATTTAACACTGATGCTGCGAGGGACAAATCCTGTGAGAGCTGCAGTAGATCACTGCTAGCAGGATGCTTTATTTGGTATCGAGATGTATGAACAACACAGTTCAGTAACCATAGATGGTGGTTAAGAACTATTTCTTCCTACCCTTTATTCTAACGCTCCGTCTGCATTTACTTTTTTTTCCTCGTAGGCAAAGACTAGTCCTCAATTGAATCTTATAGCAAGGGCACATAAAATACATAGGTATGCTTAAGATTTTAAGTGTGTGTATGTATAGTACTGATTTTTAAAAGTCTGAAGAGATTCACCACGTGTGATTTTCACTAATAAAGAGGGAGACAACATGGGGCAAATGCGTATGGCTCAAGATTTAAAACAAAGCTTAGGTGAGTTTTAAAGGGTGCGTTTGCCTTATCTTGTACTAGTCCTGCGTCTCTTCTCTGAAGCACAGTGAAGGGAGATTTTTCCCCTCTGCTAATAAAGTGTGTATCCTCAGATGAAGAGGATGATTTCAGCGGCTATGTATTCTGTGTCAGTGCAAGCTTGTGTCTATTTTTGTTTGTCTATGGAGTGGAGACTGTGCTGAGCAAACTCATGATCAAATGAAGGCTGAAACTTTTCTAAGGGAGGGCGAAAAGGCTTCAGAGGAGATAGATCTTTTTAGCAACCACAGTTTGGCTGCTGGTGTAATTCTGAGAGAAACAGAACTTTGGTTTTTGCAAGTTTGTGGATCTGCATGCAGTGAACACTTGGGGATGCTACAGAAACTTCCTTCTTGCTTTATTTCTTTCCAGATGGATGAGATAAAAGGCAAAGACAGAGTGATTCTGGCTCTGGAGAAAGACCTCGGTGTCCAGGCAGGCCATACGCAGAAACTGCTCCTTCAGAAAGAAGCTCTGGATGAACAGCTTGTCCAAGTGAAGGAGGCAGAACGATACCACAGTAGTCCGAAGAGAGAGCTTCCTGCGGGAGTGGGGGATATCACCGAACTGATGGGAAGCCCGGTAAGAAAATTGTGTTTTCTTCAAACGTTCGACACAGAATAATTGTGCCTGGGTGTTCACATTGGTTTTGTGCTTACTTTTAAAATAGTAGAAGGACTAATTCATGGTGAATGGCCCTGCACTGAAGTATGCCGCTTCTCTGGTGATTTGGAAACTCCTCAGATCTCTTGAATTTCAAAGGATGCTGAAAAACATGTGGATACAGAACTTCATAATTTACATTGCGAACTTCAGCTGTGAACCTCATTATTTTCTTAGCTATTATTTTCATAAGTTTAGGAATTATTTTAACTAATGGCAAATAGACACTATGCTCTTCATGAACTGCACCATGTGATTTTAGTCTGTCCCCTATGGACTAGATTTTTTCACTTTTAACTGATAGTAAGAAATCTGGTGAGAAGTAACCAGTAGTAGGTGAAATATTATTTACGTAGCTTTTAAAAAAATTGTTAAGTCTTTACATACATTTCACAAGCAGACACTTTTCATGTAATATATCACATAGCATTTCCACAGGATGTTATTGTTCAGTGTTTCAGGTAATAAGTTTTCCAGACATTGATGTAAAGAGTCTATTCTAAATTTACACAATCCAATTGCTAAACCATGATATTACATTATGGATATGAAAATATTCTTAAAGGTAATTTTATATATCTATATATTTTTGTTATAAAGGAGCAGCATTTGGATGAACGAGATGTGCGGAGATTTCAGTTAAAAATTGCTGAACTGAATGCTGTAATAAGGAAGCTGGAAGACAGAAATACTCTCTTAGCAGATGAAAGAAATGAACTGGTAAATTAATTAGTAGTAACACAGATGGTGACTGGGAGGGCATCTTTATGGTAAAAGATTTAATGTTGGAAAGTCAGTGTTATAAATAATTTATAAATTAGTCCTGGTTGGCCTCAATCAATTGTATCTATATATAACAGAGATTTCTATAGAAATTCACTTTGTGACCATAAAAGACATGGATGGAATCTCTCTTGTTTCAGAAAAATAAAACTTTATAAATTTATTTTGGGATCATTGTAATCAAATTGACTAGAAGCTTGCCTGTGGCACTGTATAATGATGTTGTGTAAAATGTGCATAATCTATGCACTTAAATTACTATATTAATCTTTATGAAATTTGACATTGGTTTTGTGACATGCTTATGCTAGCTAGGAGTTAAAAAAAGCTTTCTTGTGCTGGAGATGAAAAATCTGCCATTTCTCAAGGGAAATCTCTGAAGTAGGTGAAATTATCCTAGGAGAGTGATAGTAACTTACAAAAGAAAGGATATGATAAGAATTTCAAGAATGAATTGTAGTAGCCTGCATTACTACCTAATTGCTTTTACTGAGGTTAACAGTAAAACTCCCATTGACTGCAATGGGAGATGAGTTTTAACAACAAGAATTTTTCCACGTGTCCTCTTATAATGCCGTATTTCTAGTGGCAGAAAAAAAGATTTTTTTCTTTCTAATCAGATGGAGATTTTCCTCATGCAACCTATATATCTGATTCTAAAACAAAGTTATATGTATGGTCAGGGCAGAAGGGGAGGGCACTCTTGCCACGTGTCAGTCCTATTGATAAAGTGAAGCATAGACATCTTCCTCCTTGCTTTGTCAGACTTAGCTCTTTATATTGAGATATAAAGTCTTTGCTTTATGATAAAAGGACTTAATTTAGTTATGACATCTCAATGATTATTAGAAAAGCTAATTTCTGAAATTTTCTTGTTCAACTTCTTGGCAGAATCCAGATTAGTGAAGTCAATTGAACAATGCTAGGCTAAAATTGGATGAAATGAGAACACAATTGTGTCTTTTTTTTCTTTAAAATTTTCCTCTTTAAATAGCTATATAGTCTAAACAGCCCTTTCATATGATAAAATTGATTCCTTGTTAACAATTTAAGTGTTTCGGGGTAGGAAGAGCATGTGTTTTAGCCTGGGTATAGTTTGCCATTGTTCCTACTTTGCCTAGGTGTTTTTTGTTGTTTTGGGGTTCCCCCCCCCCCATTTTTACTGCTACAGTTGCTTTTCCCTATGCTGTCAAGAACATGTTGTCTTTTTTCAAGATTGCATTATATAAAGACAAGATAATTCAGACTCCTCATCCTTTCTGTGGACATAAGTAATTCAAAACATCCTTGAAGGATACTGAAGTACTGCAACATGTATCCTGCAGTGTCCCTCTAGATGGAGGGCACGTATGACTCAGTCAAGTGCTCTTCTTGATGTGTGACCTAGAGGCATAAAAAATACATTTTGGAAAACATATCGAGAAGGTTTTGTTATATTGTGAGACAATATTACATAAAACCAGTAATCTCAGTAAGCTTGTATAATCAAGCACTGTGAAAAAAATAATTTTCTCCTGAGATTGAAGCAGAAAACCAAATACTCAGTGAAATTATCTCAGGAGAAAGATTATCTTTTCTTCGTTTCCAGTTAAAACTCAGTAAATTGAAAAACTTTTGATTGGAAAATAGATTTTTTTTATTTTTTTTTAACAAACAAAACAGCTCAAGGATTAATGAAATAAAAAGATTGAAATATTGAATACACATAAATGCAAGAAAGGGCAGTAATTTGCTTCACATAATTGTCTAACATCATAAAACCACAGGAACAAAATTGAGCAGCTTGAAAATGTCAGCAGAATGCTGAGATTGAATCTGTGCCCTCTGGCTGACTTTCTCATTGCTCTAATTACAGATTAGGTATAGAGTTTTTAAAGTAGAGTAGGGAGAGTTTACTGCTACTAAGGGATAGTGAAAACAACTACCCTAGAGACCTAGTTGCTCTCAAGAAGCTTATATACCATGAGATTAGTTTATCAAGAAATCACTGTTGTGGATCATCCTAAGTGTTTTCCAACAGCAAAATCCAGTGAGCAGATCTAGTGTTTTTGCAGACTGTACAGAAATGCTATTTCTTATTTCTTTGGACTCCTGTAGTTCTTAGTTCAGCAGTAGTCTTTATCAGATGCCACTTAACAAAAGAACTAAACTTGCTGAACGCAGGAAGAAGGCAAGTGAAAACACATGTATTTCTTCTTTCCTACAAGTATAAACTAAAGCACAGCCAGCTTTGTTCCTTTGCCATTTGCAGCTGAAACGTTCTCGGGAGACAGAAAGTCAGCTGAAGCCTTTGGTAGAAAAAAATAAGAGGATGAGCAAAAAAAATGATGATATGTTGCAATGTATCCAGAGAATGGAAGAGAAAATAAAAAATCTATCAAGGGAAAATGTAGAACTGGTAAGTGATCAACTCTGACATCATGACACATTGCACACAGCTCCTTTTGAGGTGGAAGTCCTTGTGAGGCTTTTACTCTAATACAGACTTTCCAGAGGCTTAAATTCAAACTGTGCAACTGAATATTCATACTCTGAATTCAGTGGCATGTGTTTTGTGGTGTATCGATTCATACTGATTAAGGGAGGGGATCACAGAGAGATAAAATGAGTTTGGAGGCTATAAAACTCTATGACTAAAAATCAGCTTTAATAGATGCTGCTTGTATGATTAGAAGTCAGAACTGAATTTGAGTGCACGTGCCAAAGGCTCTACTATGTTAAATCATTGAGTTCACTTGTCTCCTAATTTTGTCCCAGCCTCTATTCTTTAATTCTGTTTTAAAATATCTTATGTGAGATATTAACACTGAAGTGTACAGAATGTACTGGGGAGGGGTGGGGTGTTGTTTGGTTTTGGTTTTGTGGTGCTGGTTTTGTTTGGGGGTTTGGGGGGGGGGTGTTTGTTGGGTTGGGTTTTTTTGTTTTTTTTTTTTTGAAAGAGTCCTTATGTTGTAACAGAGTATGTACTGATGATGAGTCCAAAGAATCCTTAATTGCTACATTATACATGAGACTTTCCCTCCTGTTCCACCAAGAAACATTAAAACATTCTTTATGTTTTGTTTTTTTTAACTTTCATTTTAATTTTTGTAGAAAGAGAAGTTATCGGCACAACCAGCACTGAAGAGGCACACATCTTTGAATGATCTCAGCAGCACACGGGAGGAACAAGAAATTGAATTCCTTAGACTGCAAGTCAAAGAACAGCAGCATGTTATTGATGATCTCACAGTGGTAATGCTTATGACTGGTATACACACGTGCATGCACACACATCTATAGGCAAGCTAAAGCTTTGAGAGCAATATTTTCACTCTAGTTGTTGCAGTGATACAGAAATAGTTCTTTGGCACTGAAAGGTTCTTGTTGTAGCTCAGGTAGTGAACGAATTTCTTTGGAATGTGTGTGAATCTCTGTATTACAAAATATTTGCCTATTAGGAGCTGCTTGTGAAAAGAAATGCATCAGTCCATCCACCTTACAAAACTGGCTGTCAACAACCGAGGAACTGGGAGGAAAGGATGCGTTTCAAATCTTAATGACTGAAACGTGTTGGGTGTAGACCCTGGTGCAAACCCAACCACTCCCCTCATCTAGAAGTTCTCCTAAAAGAAAGGAGCATGCAGGATGCCGTTCATTTCACCTAACGAAGCATCTCTGAGCTGGCCACATTAGCTGCCTTTATAATAAATGACATATCATCTCACCCCTGCCTTTCTGGAGCAGCATCTAGAACTCATGCAGACTATTCTAGAGCATCTCAAATGGCATTAATGACTGCTACAAGCTGATAAAATTAATTTAAGATGACTTTGTCTAAATAAGAAAGGAAACTATTAGATACAACATTAACAATAAAAATAGAAGATCCAAAAAGATAAAAGAAAAAGATGTGTTGTTGCTCTGTCTGGAACATTGCCTCTGTTCTTTGCAGTTCCTCGGAGATTCTGACCCAGGATGTCTCTCTGTAACCAGTCCCAAAGATCGATGTCTGCATGCGTTCTCCAGGGTCACAGTGTTTCAAAGCAGTAGATGCTGCTCAGACCCTATGATGTAGGGTCTGATTCACAGAGCAATGCTGCTTTACCTTCCAAATACAACGGTACAGGCAGGGACTATGACATGATATTAAATTCTCAGAATATGGCAGATATAACCTCACTTATATTTCAGTGTACAGTGGGTATGAAAGGACTGTCTTTTTACTGTCTCAGCCAGTAATCTGAAGAAATATATTGTATACTTACTTTGGTCAACTAGTATTTACTTGTGTTTAGTGTGAAAGTAAAATAAATAAATATTTTAAAATATGGTTTCATTTTTGCTTTGTTTCCTGTTTACAGATACTTTTTCACTGTCAGAAATAAGTTAAACTGATACCTAGGATACTGCTTTGGTTGGCAGTACAAACTAATTGATGCTTCACCTTTGATATGAGTGCAGTGGAACTCTGCACTTCCCTTGTGATTTTTGGCTGTTTTTTCTGGGTCAAGCCACACCTCTACAGAATACAAGTGTGTCATAGCTATCAAGAATGACCCACATGTCACATACCTGATTAATACAAAAGTTATCAGCTTACCTCCAGCTGAGACCAATATGATACACAGAAATAAGAGTGATAGGCAATAGGGTTGTCTGAATTGATTAGTATTGCCATTTGTAGGGTATCTTTGATGCTGTTGAAGCCATATAAGCTTGAGTTCTCCCACAACAATGGTCAGTTCTTAAAAGGAAAGCTGTCAAGATAAACTCAGATGATTGCAAAAGATGCTAGTGATTCAGCAAACGGTGTTTTTTAATTGGCTCTACTATTATTCTGGTAGCTTGATATATTATAAAGATGGTAAATTAAGCAGTCTTCTTACAAATAAGATTAGAAGCAGGAAGGAGTTGGGGATTTTCAGAGTGTGTGTTTGTTCTGCACTGAAGTGAGAGGAAAGGAAGACAGAGTGAGAAGACTAGCTAGTTTCTCCAACTGTTTGGGCACCTACTTGGGATGCAGGAGATCCAGGTTAAAGCAGAGACTGTGCCTTAACCAGGTACCTGAGGAGGAAGCATTATTCTTCAACACTGTCTAAAATTCAACTTTGTGTTTTCAGTTTGAGCTTAATTTATTATTTATTCTGCAGCTTGAAATACCTGCTGCATTCTACCTTGACAATCATTGCTTTTCCTTATACTGAAAATCACATGTATTAAAGGTGCTATGCAATTTATTGTACTTCTCTGCATTATTTTGTATTTTCCAAAACTTTGTTCTTGGAACAACGTGCTGATAAAGATGAATATTTTTATTGTGATTTCCACTAGGAGCTTCCTCTTTGTCCAGTTTCTGAACTGAATGTAAAGCAAGTAACTCTGAATAGAATAATGCCATGCAGTGAGCAATAACTGCTAGAGAAGCCCTTGGAACTGCTATCATTCTTTTTAGGGAGAAAAAAGGTGTTATAAACAAAGATGCAGAGCTTAGGAAAGAATCAGGAAAAAGGCAAGGAGACAGATCACCTGCTTCCTGTGTTGTTCTTTTGCTTGTCCTCTCCTTTGCATTTTTTACCTTTTCTTTCTCCTCTTCTCCGTTGGAATTCAAGGCAGTATTCTTGGGCTTGAATGTTCATAAACCCTGCATTTTTCCAGTTACAACCTCTTCATATTATGATACAGTTAATTATGATCTTGTTCCAAGGTCACGGTAGATACAAAGACACTAAGTTGACACAGACTAGGTGAGAGTGCCTTTGGATTTGAGACTTTCACCCTACAAGGATAACTCATGTGTAACGCTGTATCTGCATATGCATGGTTGCATATCAGAGTATGCCTGTCTTGTCATTACTAAGACTGGACTCACTTTTGGCTACCAACCTGCTTCTTCAGGATGGTTGAACATTGGAGTGAGAAAGCAAAGTCTGTTTCTGTAGTGAGCTTCTTGGTAGAAGTGTCAAAAGAACTGTCAGAAGTCTGTGCCCAGTACTTAACAAAGCCTTTTCTGGCCAACTTCCCGTCAAGTGTGTAAAGTACTGGCTGAAGGCTTGTTTGCTAAAGGGATAAAGCCGCAGTACAGCGTGATGTTATATCAACATGGTGTTATTCAAAAGGACAAAGACATTGTCTTTGAGTTAGCTTTACCATAGGCTTTAAGAAAAATTGAATGATATTTGTTTGTGCTAGACATACCTAAATACATGTTTTAACAGAAAGCCATACCAAAATGTTCTCCTTCCTTCTAGGAAAGGGAACGGTTATTACGATCTAAAAAACAGAGGAGAAAAAGTCTGAAGCCTCCAAAGGTGAGCAAACTTTTGGTTTTTCCGTGCAATTTGGTTGTTGTGAACAGTGCTTGTTTCAAATATGGCCTGAAAGTAGAGCTCTACTTAAACTCGTGGTAAGGTTTGGTAAATTTTCATATAATTCTCCTATTTTTTTCTAGTGAGTGATTACTAACTTTTTCTTAAGATGATTCAGGAGCTGCAAGTTTTGTACTGCACACAAGTGTTGCTGGTTTTTGGTTTTTATTTTAAATAAACAATATAATTATACTTTTAGCCATTGTGGCGTAAGTATTCAAGTAGCTCGAGGTCTAAATGATATAATGACTTGAAACAATTACCATTTCAAAGGACAAATGCTCAGTCCTTTTAAACAAAATGCACTCTTTAAACTACTCGTACCAAGTTGCTGCTTAATCACAATTAAAAACTTTAACTCATGGTAGAAATGTTATTGAAATGGTATTTCTGTATGTGATATAAATAGTGAGAAGATTCCAACTATTTTTCTCTAGTAAGTATTTTGCTCTCGAATGTAAAGTACAAGGGGAAAACTTAGACTGTAGAAAGACAAGTTTTGCTTCAGAGCATACCTTTATTATTTATTGTAACACATGCTTAAAGTAATTAATTGTGCTGAATAATGTTTTTTTTGTGAAGTTGAATATTAGCAGTCTGGAATGTGTGAGGGGAGGAGAATGGGGTAAGAGGAAAAAAAATAGAAGTGAAGAGTGGAGAGATGATTATCATCTATAATCTATATAGTAGATTAAGATACATTCCGTCCTAAATGGGTGCTTGCTGTCGGTGTGTTCTGCATAGTATATTCCTTGTGACCTAGAGGTGGTGCTTTATTATTGCTCTGCAGTCTGTAATACCTGTATTCTCAAAGATTTATCCTTTGGGATTCTGTGTTTCAGCAGTCATTTCTTCAAATTATGCTTAGAATAATAATGTCTCTTACATATGAAGGAAGAAAAATTCAGAAGTAATGATAAATCTTGCATACATCTTTCTGTTATGTAATGGAAGCCCGATAGATGCCAAATATATTTACAGTAACCCTGAACCATTTTTTCTGGGTGTAGTATACCTAGAAGTTTGTGTGCTGAGAGCGAGTTTAAAAACAGGACATAAAATTAAATGTGTGTGTATATATATATATAAAAAACTAATACTATAATTTTTGTAGTCTTCTCAAATTATTAGCCCTTATCTGATTTTAAATTAATTGTGTAAGATCTTTTGCTAAATTATAAAGTTCCTAATGAAATAAAACTAGTTTAATTTTTTAGGAGTTGATAACTAGTGATGCTAATTTCTATAGGCTGAAAACTTCTATAATTATTCACTTATGTCTTCAAAATGTTCTGTTTTAATAGAACTTCATCTGACCTAGAGTCTGTACCCTTTCCTTTTACGTGTTTTCTCTTGAGCAAGCTGCTGCTTTTGTGGTATTTTCTTCTTCTTTTCCTTATTGACCAAAGCAAGAGCTAAACAACATGAGGGTTGGAGAAAATGTGCATGATACCATTAAAACCACTGTGGCAGTGCTGTTTTTGATGTGGTAAGAATACCACAGACTTCTGCAGAGATTGGTTCAAGAATTGTGTGCATATGAGCAGCAGAGTTAGTAGGGTTTCCTTCTTATTTGTGATATGATAGATGCACCAGAAAGAACAAATAAATCAGTAGCAGCCATAACTCCTGTTAGTTACTCCATCCTCTGTCCGTCAGCTGTTCGGTGCCCATCTAAAATTGGCCATTTGAAATTGTATGTGATGCTGTTGCCTCAAAGGAAAAGCAGGACTATAAAACGAAAACAAGTGAAAAAGAGAGAAGGTTGTGCGAGCAGAGTGAATGGGATTATATATACTATACTAGTTATACTAGTTACGATATAACTATATACATAGTTTTTAAATGAGCTAATTCCTTAAGGAAGGAAAGAAGTAATCAGTAGTGTATTTATTAGTGTCCTATTACCTGTCATTGTATAAACCTCTAGGCTGTTCACATGTATATGCAGTGTTGACTTAGAGTTTAAATACTTTTGATGTTTGCTTCTAAAAATCCGATCCGGGCACACAGGCTGTTTTCCTTCAAGGTCACCTGTGTGGTCCGGTGAGGATCAAAATCTTCAAAGGAAGCTGTGTTTCCCACAGTTTTCCAGCAGGTTTTTTTATTTAGACAATCTATGTAGAATGGGCTGCTTATCCAGATGAGCTGTTGGGACTGTACCATCTTCATCCTCTCTGTTTGTATAGCCTATCTCAGGAATCCAGGTGAAAATGGTAGAACTCATTAATGGAGGCGAGATATGGGCATCTCACTCTGGATGGAGTGGTAACATTAAGTGGTGATTATTCCCCTCTGGAAGGAGATATCTAAACAGGTCATATGAGTTTTGTCCTAAAACTGCTTATATCTCTCCAGGGACTATAAAGGCGGTCTAAGATGAGTTGTTTTGTATGTAGACATGTACAGTGCCAGTGTATTTCCATCTATGATCTATGCAAGATTTTTATATCATACAGATTATAACCTTTATATAATATTAGAAGAAATTATGGGTGTTTCTGTCCTAACCAGCCACTCAGAAGGAGAAATTACTGACGTAAATCTCTGGCTTTGCTTTTCTAAATTTGTTAAAGGTAAAATTAGCATCAACACAGTGAATTATCAAGTTTGGCTGTTGGAGTTGGATCTATTTCCAGCTGTATCCCACTTCACTTGACAAAGTGAAAAAGGAAATAACAGATGAGAGTTAGGTTTCATGAATGTGGTCAGATAATAGGCTAGAAGATATAGAAAGGTTCTTTTTTTTTGTTCTAATAAGCAGGAACTTGGTGTACAGGGTGAAGACTTTCACTTGTCTCCTCTTGCAGCTTGTTCTGAACAGGTACTTTTACACTCCCAATTCCTTAATTTTCAAGGTACTCTGACTAGACAGTGTCTGTGTTTTTTCTAATGTATTTTCCTGCCAGTGATTCCTGTTAGCTGGAACAGAATCCATGGAATGCCTTTCTCCATCTTTGGGACAGCTTGTGTGAACGATCTGTTAGGCTATAGTCTAGTAGCCTTTGTAGCCCAATGGAGTCTAAATAACGTCAGTTTGGCTGAGAATCTTTTGAAAATACCAAAGATTTTTTTTTTTTTAATTGGATGTCTATGTTATTTCTGGAGCTCTGTAGGTGCACTAGGTTACTGTTTCTACTGTAGCTTTGACTGAGCACTCTTTTAATTACCCAGGGGTGTAGGAGTCCACAGAACAGTACTGGCAACCGGCTTGGGCTCCCTGAGGAAAGGAGCAACCCAGTGGTGTAGGGCTTTGTAGCCTCGGGGGCTGCAAGGTGCTTGGAGCAGTAATGTATTGACTCTGTCTAGTCAGGTACTGTGGGATAGTTTTCTCTGAGGCAAAGCAGCAAAGCTGATAGAGGGTTTTTTTTATCTATCTATATATATATTTATTATTTTTTTTTTACATTAACATGCCTATGGGCTTGTTAGGAAAAACATGTAGCAGGGGTGAATCTTCTTTTGCTCTTTAAAGCATGCTTTTTTCCAGGTGTGTTTTTTCTCTTCTTTCCCCCCCTCTCCCTCCCAATTTTGGTAGTGAAACAACCAGGAACTCTGGAAACAGTATTTTGGAAGTTTTTCTAATTTTTGACACGTAGAATGGAGTTACAGTAATTCTGTGATTGATGGAGTCATGCATTTGAAAATAAGGCATAATTGCCTGATTATTTTGGAAACTGCAGGACTCTATGGATTTGTTTCTTTATTTAAACTTTAATAAAGAAACTGTATTTGTGATAGTGGAAAGCCTGCACACTGGTGTGATGGAGTTCATATTTCTTGTTTTATATTTTTCTTTTTTTATCTGCCTCTGTGCTTTGGTGTGCCTGTATTTTTCTGGCTGCCAAGAAATGACATATAAACATGAAGGTAAGAAGTTACTGATTAGCTCATCTGATTGCATTACAAGGAAATTAATCTTGGATCATTTTCATCATGTTAGATTACGTACTTGAAAATGAAATATTTAGATGTAAAGGGAAACTACTTCAGCAGCACAGAAATCAGATTATTTATATGTAAGTAGATCTAATCCAAACCATTAAAAAATATGAGGGTATATTGAAATTTGTGTATAATATGGTCTATGTGTCACTATTGATTTATAACATTCTAAACTTTGATGTTTACTGAGCACCATACTTCATCAGAAGGATTAATACTTTAGTTATAAAGACCTAATGCATAATTTTACTTTAAAATTATGTGAAAACATTAATATAAATCCACATGAAAAACACTTGCTATTAAATCCATGGCAGTAGTCAGTGGAAATTAGAATTTAAATCAGAATTTTTCAGCAATTTACATGACTGTTTTCTCAGTTACGAAGTTATGATTTAGAAGTAATAAATGCACAAATCAATATAAAAGAATCTTTAAGTTGTTAATTGAGAATGTTCCCATTTTTAAGAAAAGTTTGAATGAAACTTGAATGAAAATAACGTATAGTTACAAAAATACATGTTTGTATATACTTTTCAAAAAACATTGTGATTCAGCTTTTGAGCTATACATGGACTCTCCCTTGGAATTGGTGTATTTATTTATGCCTTAATATTTATGTATGAATCTTTTTTCTTTTTTTTTCTTTTTTTTTTTTTTTTTTTTTCTCTCTACAGCTGTTCCCTTACCAGTTAATTCGTTCTGGGTTTACTGTGAATCACTTCTTGTACGTAGTTGCTTCAGATACTAGATGGTCAACAATAAAATCAGCTATTTTGTAATTATGTCATGAAGCAATTCATACATCTGCAATTAACGTACAATGGTTAAATACCTTATCTCTATTTCTATGGAAAGTATCTGCTCCACAAAATGATAAATGTGCAGGTCCTCTAAAGAGGAGGGAATCATTAAATATAAATAAGTGGTTCACTCATAACTCTAAACATTATAGGCAGTCTGTATAGCATTTAATAGGTTTTGATTTTTAACTCTCCTTGAAGTGTTGGGCTTTTTTAGTGTGATGGGAAACACTAATTTTCTTGCATAATTCCCTCCCATCTAATAATCAAATGATTTATTAATATATGCAAATATTTTCCCCTACTTTTGCTACTAGTGAAATGTTTAAAACCAGCTAGTATCTTTTGTCAAAATAATGGCTTTGCTTTAAGTATCTTCTCAAACCTCTTAACATTTGTGTAAAATCAAACCCGCTGTTGTTTTACTATTGGTTTTCACTCCTTGAAACAGTGTGCATGGGTGTGTGCATGCAGGGTTAAAGGAAGATGCATGTTTGAGCTGAGTTACCTACAAAAGCAGCTGTAGATTGAGGTATAGCAAAAACCTCTGTAGGGATAAGTCTTATTGTAAGTTTTAACTAAACTGCTCCTGAGCTTCCTGGTACTGTGTTTTCTGTGCCATATATATGATAATAAATTAGAGTTTTGTTCTCCATCTTTTAGAAGTTTCTTCTACCACCCTTTTCTAAGTCAAGACTTGACTCTTACTTACTTTGTCAGCCCTCAAGCCTGTGCTTTATTGTGGGTTTTGGTTGAGCTTTGCTCAAGTGCGTTTGTCATTTTTGAGCATCCTTGAAGCAGGAAGCATGAGCAGGGTCAGCTGTTCTTCAGTCCTCTGAGTTGCCTGTCCTTGGCTAGGTTCCTCCAAAGCACAGGCTAGTTGTTCTGAGCCCCATCCGGAAACAAGCTGGTACGAGCAGAAGAGAAGGATATAAAAGTATTGGCATAAGAATCTGCATGCAGCTTTGTTTCAGGTTTACTCTCAGCATCTTTGAGTAAAAAGTATCTACACTGAAAAATGAGGATGCAGTTTTCATGAAAGTCTCTCGGGTTTTGTTTACCTGCCATCATTTTCTTTACCTCCATATAATCTACCTTCATCTTCATGAAACTCTATCCGCTCATCGGTTTGGAGTCAGAAAGTTCTTCCTGATGAGTTGGCCTGGCAACCTAAATTGTAAATTTGTCTTCCTTGAAACTTGAAGGTAGCACCATTTCTTTAACCCTATTTTCAACTCCAGATATTTATTTGTAGTATTACTGTTTAGATGATTGTAGGCTGCAACCAGTGTTCAGTGTGGGAGAAATGCTGGATGGGCCATCTCCCAAGGACTAATTACACCTCAGTTTTCGTGGTAAACCTTTGTGCTTATAGGAGAGGAGTCTGAAATGTTTGAAATTCAAGTGTGAGAGAACACATTAGCTTTCTGGATAAGTCTTTGTTTCTAGACTAGCGCTTAAACCTGTTAAACCAGAACAGTGAACAAACTGGTGTAGAATGTGAATGCTGGAGGAAAGGATTAAAGTATCTCGGGGAAGTGTTTGTCTTAAGCACCTTAGACATAGCTCTGCCTGGTGAAAGGATCACAGTGCTACCTCAACAACTGAGAAGAGAGTAATGTGTCTTTACAGGGTTTTAGTAGTATAACTGCGATCTTTTACTTTCTTGTGAATATACTCAATAGCGGTCTAGTAGCTTGCAAAAGGAAGGTTGTTTCTAAAGATTGTTCAGAAGCTCTTTGCCTTCTATGCTGCGTTTTACTTACCTGTATGCATATGGATAAGCATAGTCTATTTGGAAAAGATGTGGCTTTTGGGCTTGGTTTTTGGTTGGGGGTTTTTTGAGGATTTTTTGAGTGCATAACATCCTTTCAGAAGGAGATTTTAGTAGAACCAGTTAATTTAAAAACACACTCTGAATGAAATTTTAAATTATTGTTGGAAGGGCTCATCTTTAGTGAAGCAATTAAGTGATTCAGAATAGGGCCTTTGAAGCTGTCTTCAGTAGTTTGAGTGCAATTAGCTCTACTGGGAAACAATTATGGAGTGGTTTAGTTTACGAGAGATGAGACCGTGACCTGGTGGACCATGGTAACCAGGGCTGCAGAGTGTAAACGGAGTGCATGGTGTCATGCATGCAGGCACCACGTCACACCTACGAGCTTAATTTTATGGGACCACTTAAATGAAGATAGAGTATTTTGGCTGTCGATGAGAGCTGTGCTGAGCCAAATGAATGTATGAAACATTATGGGGCTTTGTGAGAAAGTGGACAGTACTTTGTAGATGTACTGGAAGAATGTATAAAGTTAGATAAGTCTAGAAGACTGCAGGGAAAGGTAAATATTTGGAATTCATCTGAGATAGAGCATTATAGTTAAAATAAAACCTTTCAGTATCTTGAGTGAAATTGATAGCTCACAATTCCACTCAGCCCATTTGGCTTTGCTGAGATTCAAGATGTCTGATGTTCTGAATTACTAGCAAATGATAATTTTGTCATCCTTTAGACTTTTTTAATGAACAGGGCTATTATCTTCTCACATACAAACTGTGGTTTGTTGTTTTGTTTTTTTTCTTTTTTTTCTTTTTTTGAAAAAAACAAAACAACCTGTGACATCACGATCTGTGATACAGCATCAACCAGTGCAGGAAAATATAGAGATGGACGGACAGATTTTTCTTCATCTTCTTGGAACTACCTCTCTCCACTAGCTTCCCTGTCTAGAATGTTTCATAACCTGACTCCATTTTTCCAGCAGCACCCTTTTTTTTTTCCCCTTCATTTTCCTGCTTCTCTGAATTTGTATTGGATTATTAGAACACTTGTATGGTGTAAAAATTCAGGCTTTCTATTGAATAATAGCAGTTAACTTGTTGTTATTTTGGAAGGAAAAATGCGTAAGCAATTTTTTATTTTTAATTTTTTTAAAAAATCATCAGTGGAATTTTCAATGGAAATTTGCTGCTTTCTGAGCATATGTTAGGAAACTGATAGAAAGGAGACTCTTAAAATGATGAAAATTATTACAGTTGTGACGTTTTATATAAAACCATGTTTTTCATAATGAATACTGTACTTTTCACTTCTATTGGCAACTCATTTTCTCTAGTTTTCTGTAAGCTATATTTAATTGATGATGTGTAAATTTTTTTAAATTTGCCTTGAAATGCTGGTTTTCCCTAAGCATAATTTTTATGGTTAGTCCTAATATTGGAGCAAACTTTTTAAAAACTTGAGAATGATGATATTGGAAAAAAATAAACAGAAAGCAGCTATTTATACTTTTAAGTAGGAATTTTCAAAATAGATATTACATTTTTTTCTCATTTTAAAAATTAGTATGAATGATGAAATTTGTTCCACATTGTTCTTCGGAATACTTTATCCCCTTTTGGTTCCACATCTTCTATGTTACATTGTAATGGGTTACTTTCTTCTGAGTAGATATTGTATTCCTCTATTGTGAATCTTGTAGGATCGGTGTGATTTTGGTAATTAGCTTTTATACTTTTGCTAAAGCATTATTCTATTGGCAAGTACACCAGTGCTTTGTGCAGTTCAGTTCTTGGAGGTTCTTATACAAATGATGCTGAAAAAGTAGATTAATTAATCAAGAGAACAAGAGTTTACAATGGAAACTTTTTTCTTCCTAAATACTACAATAATGGTCAGAGGCGACATTGGCTACTGCTAGCTGGGTCATTGGGATTTTCCAGCTGTTTTGCTAGTAACTAAGAAAAAACTAACTTTTCAGAGGCATGTTGTGGAGACATTTTTTGGATTTGATGAAGAATCTGTTGATTCAGAAACATCATCTGTAACTTCATATAACACAGATAAAACAGACAGAACACCAGCAACACCAGAAGAAGATTTGGAAGATGTAAGTAGTAGCTGATTTGTTCTTAAGTTCTATAAAAATTGATATGGAGTATAAATGCAAACTTTTTTTTTCAGCTGTCCTGCTGTAGGAGCTATGAAAGATTTGGCAGAAAATTGCTTTGTTTTGTTTTAAGTCCAGTAACACATACACAGTCATTTAAATAGAATTAATAAGATAATATTCTGCTTGACAGATTTGGCAGATATTGGGCTGAGAGGTAAAATTGTTTTTCTCAAACCCTTTCTTATTAGTCAAAAAAAAGTGAATAGGCATGTTGCTTTGCCAAATGTCAATAGTTACTAGACAATAGTTTGCCTTTCAACCTTATAATTTATTTGACTGTTTTGATACAACCAGGATTTTCTTCCTGTACGTACAATACTTGGAGAAGCTTTTGCAATTCATTAAGGCTTAAATGATCGTAGGTAGTAAATACCCACTGACATGTTTTGTCTCAGCTCTGTGATATACAGTGCAGCTGGCCTACTTTAAAAGATTGCAGGGCTGAGGACAAAGCATGAATTAGATGCTCTTTTTCCTCTTTGTTTCCTGTTCACTAACTTGTGCCTAATATTCCTCAGTCACAAGAAGCTTCCTATTTTTCTAAGTTTAATAGCTAATAATATTATAATCTCTTTTCCTTGGAGCTCAAGTTCCTGGAGCAAAAATTAATTAAAGAGAAGGACCTTTCTTATTCTCAGCATTATAGGAAAGACCTTCAAAGTGTTGGTGTCAGTTGCTTGCAATTCAAAGAAAGTTAAGCCATTAAAAGTATTTAATGTAAAAATAATTAAAAAAACATCTTATGGCTTGTGAAATACCAATTCCGTGTTGGTGTCCTTGTGCTGGTAAAATGCTTTACGCTGGCATTGCAGAGAAACAGAGTAAGGAGGGAGTGATGGGCTGCATGACTAGTAGAATGGAAGCCCTTCTGAAGCCCCTGTGGCTCTGGAGTTGCTGAACACAGTGGTGCATAGAAGTGTTCACTCTCATCTTTCCCCAGTCAGTTTCATCCCGTTTCTATACATTACTGCCTTAGATGGCAGTAATGTATATACTTATATTATACTTATACTGCCCTGAAATGCTAAGGTAGACACAGGTACTGATCTCTGCGTTTCTGCATCATTGTCAAGTCACCCACCCTTGCATTTTCACTTGGTTTAATTTTTAAAATCTTTATTAAACTTCGAGACTTGGTACAAGTTATGTTACTTGTTGTGTTTGTGAATCTCTCTGTCTATGTAAACAAACCAATTTGTGCACTTATACAAAACCAATTTTCCCGTCTTCATTAAGAGCACACCTAAAGAAGAAGCTGAACTAAGGTTCTGCCAGCTGACAAGAGAGTACCAAGCTTTGCAAAGAGCATATGCGTTGCTTCAAGAACAAGTTGGTGGAACCCTGGATGCAGAGAGAGAAGCAAGGGTAATTTTTTTAACTGAAATTTCTTTTAACTCTGATATCATTGAAAAAGCTGAAAAAACTTGGAATAGCAGGAGATATCTTAGCAGGTCATAGAAAAGCAGAGCACAGTGGTTTTGAGAATATTATCAGTAAAGTTAAAATTTAGATTCATCTTGTGTGAACAGAACAAAGATATCATTATACCTTATTCTAGCATGCATAATATATTAAAGATTTCAGTAGTAAGACAGTGTTATTGAGAATGATATCCCAATTGAACCTGCAATTTGGATAGCAACATGATGGATTTAAAATGAAGCAGAGATTAAGTTGTTATAAGTACTTAGGTATTTTATATTAAAAATCTGACCCAAATCTGACAAAGGAAGTTTTTCTTCAAGTGTTTTATTGAATATATGAAATCAAAATTTGGTTGTAATAATCTCAGTTTGAGAGTATTCTTCCACTAAAAAGTGCATAGCTAACTGTTGTTCCTATTAGGTCAGCATGTATGGTTGTTTACTTTCTCTGAAAGAAATTGGTTTTTATCCTCACAGCAGTCTCTGTACCGTAGGTATTCGAGGCGTGAGAGAGTATGTATACTATTTTCATTTCCCCTTCTGCCCCCACCCTGGTAGTGTATTCGTCCCTGGAGGTATTCAGAACCCCACTGGACAAGGTCTTCAGCAACCTGCTCTAGGTGCCCCTTGCTTAGAGCACACGAGTTGGACGGGTGATCTTTCCCAACCTCAGTGAGACTGCGATTCTAAAAAGTGTTTCTGCATTAAAAAACCCCTTGACCTACTTCCTCCCCTGAAATGGAGAAACATGTTGAATATTGTGAATTATTACATATTAGTGTCTTGCTACATATGGCCTTCGTTGTATTGTGCCACTGAAACATGTTGCTAATAATGCAGAAAGACAAAGATTTTAATGTGGTTTTAAAATTACTGGTGGGGATGGACTCAATTTATCCCAAAGGTAGGAGATGCCACTAGCTTAATGGTTCCATTGCTTAGAACAATTAGCAAAATATTCGCTATTGCTAGATTGCTGATGGTTATTAGGCATATACTTGCACTATTTCATCCATGTCATTTTCTATGGCAAGCATTTTAAAATCCACTTACTGAATATCTCAGGTATAGAAACAGTATGCTTGTGGGAGCAGAATTTCTCTGTGTTAATAAGCAAAGCTTTCCAGATAAAAGTTACAGAAGAATGTAGGCTGTTTGACATTATCTGGAGTTACTTACAGTTAAAAATTTTAGTCTATTATCCCCAGAGCCACTACTTAGAAGATTCAGGGTTTACTTTAGAATGTGTAATTTGAAATTTATTTTTTTTAAGGTTGTTTGCAGGGGCTCTTAACCAACCTTAACTTTTTTCCCTGTGAAATACAGTTCTTACAATAGCAGAATAATTGCTTTATAGCTTTATTTGTTAGAATTCTCAGCATCTTACACAAACCTAGTCACCTTTGACACTCTCTTAAGTAGGACATTCAGCCAAGGAAAGCAATAAGAACTTTGGAGATCACGTCTCAAGCTAGAACTGGGTCAGGGGGCATTAATACATCTGCTATTAAAGTAAGTTTTCAGAGGCACTCATGTATTTGACAGTTATGAGATACTATTATATATTTCCGTTGCCTTCATGGGAAGGGAGACCCTGGTTTGAATATTTCTGTAATAGCTTTTTTAAATTTGATTTTGCAGGCATTTGCAAGTTGTCCCTTTAGTACACTTTGGAGTTGTTGCTCTTTCTTTTTAATTTTGGTCTCTTTTGTCACATCCATGCCAATCCATCTTTTGAGTCAGACAGAAGATAGCTTTTTGCATGGTTGGTTTTGTAGGGCCCAATGTTCTGGTGGGATGAACATTTCCTGTGGCTTTTAGATGAGGCTTAAGGTAAACAAGAAAGACCCAAAGATGCAGAAGGAAATTCCTGTAGGAATTTTTGAACTTCTTGGGTGAAAGAGAACCAGAAATAAGGAGGGAAAAGTACTTACTCAAGGAGCCTCAGTGACTGAAGGTCTCCAGAGATATCCTTTAGTTTATAGCCTTTTTGTTTAGTATCTTGTATGACCCAGTCCCTTTTAGGGTGTCACTGGAATTGGGGTAATACCTACGTTAGTATAATAGTGTAATAATCACATAGAATGAGGAAAACTGACTGGCTGTATGCTGTTTGTGGGATATATAAATTATTTTGGGTCAATATATTTTGTTTACCTATAGACCTTTTTCAGTGCAATTTTCTTTCCCTCTTGCCCCTTTTTCTCCCCAGTTGCCTTGAATTACTAAAGCTTATGAATAGCTGCTTAGAGTTCTTTCAGTTTCTAATGTTTTTGTTTTTTTTTTTCCTCCGCTGGGAAGAGCTTTGTCACTGAATATGTGATGATCACATCTTTTTTGACTAGGAAGGAAAAATGTTGTTAAATTGATGGCTTTAAATATTTTGTAACATAAACACAAAATCAATTTTTTTAATGAAAAAAGTACATAAATGAGTAGAAAGTGTCTTTACTTTGATTCTGTGTGCAATTAATGCTAAGCGTCTACCCGGAAGTGCATGCGTATACACACACTTTCTGATACCTTTTTCTCACCAGACTCGTGAACAACTGCAAGCTGATCTTCTCAGGTGTCAGGCAAAAATTGAAGACCTGGAGAAAGCTCTAATCGAGAAAGGACAGGTAAAAGGTTCTCTTAATGTCCTCTACCACATCATTTTCTCCCTTGCATGCAGTGGTGCCCTTGCCATCTTCATTGCTTGCTGGTGTGTTAGTGTGACTGATGCAGCTTAATTTCTACCCTTTGCATAGATTACTTAAATAAAGGAAAGTATTGTATAGGCTAATAAAATGCCATTAACGATTCATTTTCTAACACATAATACTAACACTAAAGCATAATAGCAAACTAATGGTGTGTACATGCATTTTAAATTCTGTTCCTGTTGTCATTTGGTGAAGGCCTTTCTGCTGTTTTCCATTTTGTACATATTTACTGTAAATTCCAATAAAATAAGTATTATATATTTGTACTGGAGAATATTTTTGGTGCATAGCATAGAAAAATTAAAAAATCAAATCACTTCCACACAAACTTCAGCTGGAGAAGTGAACCACTGAGTGTGTCTGGTTACTGGATGCCACTTGTGGTGTTACTCTCCTGGTCTTAAATTCTTGGAGGACCCAACTGCTTTCAAGTTGTCGTACCATCACACAGAGTAAAATTAGGCCTTATGCTTCCATATATCTTGTAAATACTTGACGATGTGGCTACTGAGGCATATTTAATAATATCTAGGATCTTCAGGAAGGCTGATTAAGAGTTATGAGAGTGCATTTAAAAGATACTCAGTTGCATAACTGCTAGAACACACTGAGAAAATTGGGGAGAAGTTATTTTACACTTTATTGTTTGAAATAACAATTTTAAGATTGCAGGTAACGTATGGTAATAAAATAAGATATAGCTATCCATAGATTTCAAAGACTAATGATCCTGTAGCATTGAATAAAAGCAACCTATGAATAATGCCAAGTTAATGATATTACTATTTTTATGGTTTATTCTTTGTAAGAAAACTTTCTGTAAAATTCTGTATAAATACAAAGGTTTTGGGACCATATTCAAATTAAGGATAAAAATTGTTTACACTAGTTTGCACACAAACTGCAGTTTTCTTAGTAAATTCCATGTAAATAAAACATTACTAAAAGTAGAGAATATGTTATCAATCTAGAAATGATGGCTCACTGAGCTTTTGGAAGAATAAATGGAACTGAAGACCTCTTGAGGATCTACTGCTGACGTTTTAGTGTGGTGATGGTAAAGTTGTTGTGGGTGAATTGCTGTGTGATTAAAAACATTAACAAAATAGTTGACTATTACAGTGTAAAATGTAAGTACTGTGTATGTAAATACAATAAATGAAGATGGATACACATGTAAGAAATGACATGTGACTTTTGTGTCCAGAATGGTATGTCAAAAAGGTTTGCCTGGAAATTGGAATTTAATTAGTTATTACTTTGAGATTCATAACCACGTTTTCAACCTTGTATCTCTTAGTAATCCTGAGAAGGCCACCAGGGGCGTGACAAGGAGCAATATGATATTGTCCCTGGTGGGCCAGTTTGTACGCTGAGCATTAGCTTTCCACAGAAGTGGTGACAGTGTCTTCCCAGGCGCTCTAGAACCCGCTCAGTTCCGACCTGTTAGTGTTTACGTTCAACAAAATAAATGGTTGTGATGATAAACTGAGTTCTTTGTGCACTATGTGATTATTTTTTAAAAATTATTATTACTTTGTCATTTAGATGGTCACGGTAGTGATGATGATTCATAATAGTTGTGAAATGTTCGTTTGGGGAACCAGTTCCTATAGTGCTTTTGGAAAGGAAACGATGAATCAAAATGATCCTAGTGTATTACCCCAGGAATTTTTAGTCTTTACAGCTTAGGAAACAGAAGCAGCTAAGACCTTCACAATTTTCCTGAAGTCAAATTCAGAGCAGGAGATTAGAGTGTTATTGTTTTAAAAATTATTTGAAGTTTGGTTTATAACAATTTATGTGTAATTTCAAAGTAAATGTCAGTGGCTCTTGTTAATCTCTCAAGTAGATCTGTCAGAATTCTCCTAGATGTAATATAAGACTAATAATCCATTTCTGCAATTTACATTGAGGTGCATGAATAAGAAACATAAGATTAGGGGAAGAAATTGTTCTAAAACATTAACAGTGGTAAATAATAAATCTCAAAATGTTGGAGTATATGCCAGATGGATTTTTTTATTTTATTTTATTTTATTTTATTTTATTTTATTTATTTTTTTTTGAATGCTTAGCTCTCTCAATGACCTGGTATGATATAAATACAATTCCACTGAAGTTATGGTTTTCTCAGAAAGTCAAGTTGAACTAAATGCATCAAGACAGACACAATAGTTAATTATCAATAGGGCAAATTAATCCATTTTTTCCTACTTGTGTGAGCCGGAGTAGTTGAACCTGCAGGTCTGATGTAACTGTTGAACCTGCCTATTACCACATACATGCATTGGGATGTCCACCCTAAGCCTGTGAGTGCAGCTCTTTGTTCATTCCTTGACCTCAGTAAAATGCTAGATAAATGTTAAACTACACGTTGGATTTTATTTTCAACATTTCTTTCTTTGGTTAAAAAAAGTTCTTGACAGATTTCATGCATTTTCCGTACTAATTTTAGCATGTCATTCTTAGTATGATACTTCTAACATCATAACCCTGAAAAACTTGTTTACTGCATGAAAGTTAAATGCATTGCACATTCCTGTATATGAGTAGGAAAAGGGGAAAGACCAGTAGAATATGAAACTGTAGTGGACAGTAGGTAGAAAAAATAATTTTAAACTTTTAAAAAATTGTAATTGGAGTAAATATTATATCATAATGTTTTAGATTTATTTTTTTTTGGCTGGGATTTCAAGGCTAGTTAATGGGCTAGGATATCCAGATTTTGTTAATTTCTCATGCAGCATCAATGTGCAAATACCTTGTTGACAAAGAAAGTATCAGCCTTAATACTTTCCTAAAGACATTTAGATTTTCAGTAAGTTGTCCTTTTTAGCTAGAAAATAATTTGATATAGAGTTAGTATGGCATATTAGGTGTTGGATATTGTTTTATTAAACTTATTAGAGCAGTATGAGCTAGGTTATGTAAATACAGGGAGAACAGAGTGAAATTGGCTGTTATAATCCATTAAATCTGAATGTCCAGCTCTGACTGGCAGTGAGTTTTTGTTATTTAAGTCTTTAAAGGGATATTTGATGAGGCTTTTTGAAGCTATGGAAAAACCTAAAAGCAAAGATCAGCTTTGGAACAAGTGATCAAGTGGAAATACAGTTTTCAAATGGAGTATAGAATATCTTATATCACTTCTCTTCCTCCATAGCCTTGAATTCCCTATCACACTGTGTATTAACCTGATTCTCACACTCTCAGCAGAAGGCAATTAAACTGCATACCACTGAAGCTTATTTTCCATCATTTGGGATAATTAAATGTTTTGCTTCCCTTTCTCCATTGGGATTTGCATTACATCACTCAAAATGGGATGATTTTGCAAGAAAGTTCCCAACTCTTTGCAATGGAAAGAAATAGTTTAGAGTTAAGCTAAGTAAATAAATGTTTTTAAAATTACATAAAATATCATATAACTGTGTTCACCCACAATTGCTATACATAAAGAATTTAAAGTATATGCTTAGCTGGAATATATTAGGAAACAAGAGACTCAGCTTCAGGAAAATAAACTTTTATTTTTTCTGTAGCTTAAAATGCCGTTTATCCTTGAAACATTTGTGGAAGCTTTATTTTTTGATGCGTGACCATTTTTATACTTGAATGTACAATGATGCCTGAAATCTTCTCATTATTGTGGTTATTCATCTTGTGTAACAAAATTGTATATAATTTTAATATTTTAATCCTCCTTTTCCTCATAGGATTCAAAATGGGTAGAAGAAAAACAGCTATTAATCAGAACAAATCAGGAGTTGCTAGAGAAGGTACGTGTTCAGAATCTGGGAATATTTTCACAA
Source organism: Aramus guarauna (assembly GCA_013400195.1). Lineage (NCBI taxonomy): Eukaryota > Metazoa > Chordata > Aves > Gruiformes > Aramidae > Aramus > Aramus guarauna. The sequence goes on along the minus strand of VXBL01007052.1, from coordinate 1,141,963 downwards.
TTACTGCTCTTTATCGTAAAAGAAATGGTAAAGGGAAATGAATGTACTAAGTACGGGAACATCAACATGAAAATTATTTATGTTATTTCTCTCTAGAAACAAATTTGGATAAAAGTCTCTGATTAAAGTACCAATATGCTTTTGAACTCTTTGGGAATGGAAGCTGCTCTTTATTGTGGAATTACATGTTGTGCAGCCAACAGCAGAACCCAAGCTGGCTGATATTTCTGGTGTCCAACAAAATACAATCTAAAATATTAAGTGCAATGTGGAATCTTGTATTTTGTCGAACAATTACACAAAGATTATTATTGTCCTGATCACTAATAAAATTGCCTGCTCCCTTCAGACTTCCATTTTTTATATTTTTTCCAGACATTAAGTAATAATTACTGATTTAAGACTATTGCATTTACTGTCTGAGATACTCAGAGCTGAACATCCTCATTGTTCTTCACTGATATTGGTGGGAAAGTTAGCTGGTACTCAGGAAGTAAAAGAATTATTTTTTTTAATTAGTAGTTCAATATTAATATAATAAGAGTAAGATAACCAAAAATTCATGACTAAAAGTAGCTACAGCTGGATTTAATTTATTCACACACTTAGATGGGTATTATGAGCATTATAGTACATTATGCCAGATGTTACACTTCATTTAGTTTCATACAAATGAAAAGATCACCCAGTTAAACTAGACAGTAGACCAAAGCTATTAGTTGGCATAATGAATAGTCAATTTTGAATTTCTACTTTGTCATTGTTTGTGACCCAAAGCACAAATCTGGAAAATTAAAAAGTAGGCATTAAACTCTCCACCATTATTGTCTTTCATATACTGTAAAGAGTAGATGTCTAGTTATCCAAAGACAATGAGAGCAGTCTACCCAAATGTTAATGCAATCCAGTTTCATTCACTTGATTTTAAAAGAAAGCTTGTATTGCTTAACTTATTTAGACATAATATTCATATGACTCTTCATGCTACTTCCAGATTACTATTCAAAGAGATCATTGACCATTTTCTGATGGCAGTTCTCACAAATACTTTCCGATGTGATGTTTCTTCTCTATCTCCAAAACTTGGCCCAACATCTAATGAGAAACTGAAAAAATTAACAGTTTTGTCTAAGCCCCTGGCCCATAACTCTGTAAACTATCTTTTTCATTGCTTACGAGGTGTTATGGTGTTGTGTTTGTCTCATAGATTTACAGAATGGAACAAGAGGAGCATCAGCTGAAGAACGAGATGCAAGATGCAAAAGACCAGAATGAGCTGTTAGAATTCAGAGTGCTAGAGCTTGAAGTAAGAGATTCTCTCTGTTGCAAACTCTCAAATGGAGCAGAAATTATGTTTGAGCCCAAGCTGAAATTCCTGTAAAGATTACTGATGTCTGGTGCATGTTTAAGGGAAATCACTTAGGTATCTATTTTTTAAATGCTGTATCTTGGGATAATGAAATTGATACCACTGCCTTAATTATGTTTTGGAGAGAGTGCTCACTAATGTTTATAAAGATGTAATATAGCTAATATATATTGCATATAGTTTGTTTTTCATCTAATAAAATATTTTGTTTTGCAATATTTTGCCTTTTTTATTTGTTTCATTTCCATAACTGCTCCTTTCCTGCATGTAAAATCACTTGATATGTATACTACAGCCTTGGTTGGCATTGTTTAAATTAACACACCTTCTCACATCTTGCATGCATTGATCTGACTAAAGATCTGACACATTCATCACCTCAATGTATAATTGCTTTTAATTGCATTGATTTAAGATTGACAACATTCATATGAGTTAAAATTACCTTAATAGAACACATTTTGATAGCAACTTTGAAAGATTTTCTCTTACCTGAAATCCATTTTCTGCTGGTATAAAATGGTCATGGACTGGAAATAATTGGCATCAGTCAATGGAAAAAGGAAAAAAAAAAAACCCCAACCCTCTGACAATGTCAAAGTTAAACTGGTGAAGCACAAGTACAACTTTGCATAAATGAAATAACAGTGAAGTTATTTGTGAATAACAACTTGAACATGTAGCCTGTGATTACAGCAGAAAGCAATGGTTCTCATCACCTCATAAATGGGGCACGTGTCAAGTTTAGTAATGCTGAACTACTCGTGTGATGCACAATTGTCACACAGACATATTGCCTGATAGCACATTGTTCAGTTTCAAAAATCATCAGCATTCTCAGTGCCATTCGGAATGAACTCTCCAAGAAACCTGTCATTGTCACTCCTCCATAATTTTCATCACCCAGCACGTTTCACCAAAAATTGTGGCATGTGTAACTTCTCTGATAAAGATGAAAATGTCATGTCTTCCTGTTATGTGGATGTTCTGCCTTTTGTCTTTGACATTTCTTAATCTTTTTTTAATCCTTTACTTTATCAACCATATATTTTGATATCATAGGCCATTATATTCAAAATTCTGAATTTAGGTTATTAGAATTTCAGTAGATGTTCAGGAAAATAAAAATGTTTTCTTATATATATCTATATTTTATCAAGCAACTATAAAGTAAAATACTGACCAATGTAGCATTTGAATTGGCAGTTGCATTAGAAACTGCTTCTAAAATTATAAGTGGTCTTAGAAGTAAAACAATCAAAAACATTTTCTTAGGAAAAGAAAAAAAAAAGCTTCAATACATCCTTCATGAAGGTCTTTTTCACATGGAAGAATCACATCAAAAATAGCTCAGTGTGGTGTCGAGTTTTGTCATGTGCCAAATCTTTAAGGACTTGTTTCACAGAATAGCAATGGGAGTATTTTTGTGTGATTGCAAGAAAAGTTTTTTTCGTTAGTAGGCAAGCATGTAGACACAAATCTGACAATGTGAATGCTTTAGTAAAATCATGAATGCTTCTGGTAATCATGACAGTATGTTTTGAGAGCAATTAAATTATTTTGGATGAAAATTAGGCTAGAATAGAAAACACAACCATTTGTCGATCATTTAATGCAAGCAAATTCAGGTGAGTTTAATGCAATAAAGTAATTTTTAAAAAGTATCTAAAATGGTAACTGAATTTGGACAAGAATAAAGCTTCTGGTTTTGGATAACAACAGCTAGGTCATTTAAGCCCATTTCAAAATTAGATTCGTAATGCAAAAGTTATTTTAAATAGAGCCTATGAGGGGGAAAAATAGAATAGAATAGCTTACTTAAGTGAATTGATGCAACCTGCTTGCCATAAAGCTTAAAGCACCTCATTTTGTGATTCAGGAAATTGGGCAATGCATGGATGGTCAGAGAAACTAAAATATTTGCAGTAGCTCTCTTTCATTATACTGTCAGAAACTGAAGCTCTTGTAATGTGAAGAGGAAATCTGATTTTCCTCACTTGTGTTCCCATGACCATAGAGAATTCTGAGTAAGACTCAGTGCCTTGGTTGCCCAGAGCCTTCAATCCAGTCATTTTCACAAGTATGTTAAAATTTAAGTAAAATCATTTATTGTTTTACTGTATTTCTGCCTTCTGAAGAAATACTAGGTTAGTATTTTGAAGAAATGCATGAAAGTCAAGTAGATGGGCTGAAGAAGTTTTAGAAATAGTATAGTTTTAGACAAATGGGAGTTTATAAGTTTTAGTTCTGGCACAAAGAACATCACGTGTGTAGAGTAGTGCTGCCTTTCAACATATTCTGACATCCTGGGTTATGCAGTGAATAGGACAGGGGATTTTACATGCTTTAATAGAAAGGTTAACTGTAGAATAAACAAGGAGCAGATACACAGCTTTAATTTTATTGAGAAAATCTTCAATCATAAAACTATTTCATGGTGGAGTTTAAATTTTTTTCTGCAGTTTCTTCTTCCTAAATTGTTCTTTGTTCCATGAAAGAAAGCAATAGTTAAATAAAGTTATAACCAACGTAAAAAACTGTGGAGTTTTTAGTGTTCCAGTCAGTTATTTGGCCAGCGTGCGAGGGTTCCTGCATCTCAAGTGTTGGTTAACTTTGCAGAAACTGTGTGCATGGAACGAGTTGGAAGCTAATGCCATTTTTGTGCTTAGCTAAAGCCAAAATCCTTCAAATATGGTGAAAGTAGGAGGAAATACAATATATTTGGAACGTGAATAGGAATTTGCCTTTTTAATGTACAAGTATGTTTTGTAAAGGTGGGAAATAAATGTTTACATATAATCACACGTGTTGTTTTTAAACAAAATCTTTCCTCAGGAGAGAGAACGAAGGTCGCCGGCATTTAATCTTCACATAACCACCTTCCCTGAAAACAATGGAAGTGCACTTCAACTGTTCTGTCAACAGGAAGGAATTAAGGTATACGTAGAGCATTAGTAACAGCTGGATGGCCAGGAACTTTTTCAAAATGACCAACCCAATACCGAAACAAATGGTTTGCCATCTTGCTTTAGGGAAGAAAACCTGAAAAAAAATAAGTATCATAAGAAAAGATATTTTTAACTGGGAAGGGGTTTCAAAACAATATGGTCTGGTAGTCTGTTAGGAATTCATCAATGAAAATGAAGCCTGGTCAATCAAGACAACATATTTAGTCTAGGATACTGCTGTAAAAACTCTGCAGAGAAGGTGGATGTTGATGTGATTTATTGTCAGGCTTGCTACAGTGCTTTGTTCTTGATATTAAATGCTTTCATCTAAGGTCAGAAATATGACATTTACCTACTATTTTACACCCAACTTAGTGAAGCACCTATGGATTTTGTTTGTTGAATTGATATGCTTAAGTAGTTTGCCTAGGACAGGGCCTTGAAGCATGAGGTGCCTGATCAAAAACTCATTCAAATACGTAAGACTCTATCATTTTAGATCAAGCATAAGATAAACATCTGTATCTCACTTGGTTTGCTTCTGCTATGAGGAAGCAAGAATTACTTTTTTCATTTCTGCTCTCCCTTGAATAGGTGGGCTGTACAAATTGATTTGCATGCTGGTTCGCTTGGGACTGAATTCAGACTTGCTTTGTCAGCCATGTTGTACAACAGGCCAGAGTAACTTCTCGATGAGTAACTAAAGTGGAATATCTCTGAGTGTTATACTCTACAGCACTCACTAGTAATTTATGGTAGTATTTGTAATTGTGTTTACAAGTCCTCTTATGGAATGCTTGTTTCTATTCATATATGCCTTAAGCATAATGCTATCTGTAGTGGAAATAAGCTGAGATTGTAGGTTGCATATTGTTATGGAGCTGAATAGTCTAAAGAGAAAAAGAAGTTAAAACCTGATTCTTACCTACAGATTTGGTTAGAATGAGTATTTCTGGTTCAATAGGTGCAAGAACTTGCATGTTTTACTGAATTCCGTTCTTCACTAGTGTAACTGATCAGCAAAAGAAGTTTCTATTCAACATTGTCAATGCTGACCTTAATCAATAGTTTTGTTTTAGCACTGGTCCAAACACAAATGTGTACTCAGCTCCACAGCATTCTAAAATTATTGATATGCACTGTTTAATTGCTAATGCAACATTTGGAGATGCTGCTGAAGTGTTTGAGGAGAAAGGGAAGAGAGGGAGGGGACTTCTCAGGATAGACCAACTTGAACACAACACATTATTCTTTTTTGGAGCCAGGGTGGATTAATTTCTAGATTCTCTCCCACATCCTGGGTATGTGGTGTGGTCTTCAGGAAAATCTTTCATTTCTTATCAAGCCTTCCTCACTGGAGTCCATTAGGTACAGAATCATGAGCAAATATATTCTGGTGTAGCTATATAATTTGCAAGCATAACTAATTTAGCTTTAAAAAATTTTAAAGATCGATCATCCTGACTACCCACATAATGCAGTTGCACAACACGTAGGTGCAAACCAGCACCGTTGTGTACCATAAATAATGAAACTAGTGAGCCAAGACACAGTCCTGTGAAATGTTGGCCGCCTCTAAGTGCTGAATATCAGCTGAAGTTGAGGTCGCCAGCATCTGACAAGGCTGTCTTGCTTTATGCATTTTTATTAGGCATTTTGGACTAACATGAACTGGGCTTTGCCCATGCCCTCAAGCCTTCCTACCTTCAAATAGTACGGCTGCCTACAAGCTGTTGATGGGAATGATCCCCGGTCCACATAAACTTGTGGACCATACTTGGGATAGTTCTGAGGTTAAACAGTTCCATGACCCTTTCCAACAACTTTTTAAAGTAGAAAATAGAGTTCTGGGGCCTAGGACTGATCCCTGGCACTGTATAGAATACAGACATTGTGTGAATTTATTCCTCTCTTTTTTTGTATCGGAGGAGTGTTTTTCTTGATTTCAGCGACTGGGCCTTAATAAGGATGGGTATTTGCTGCTTTATGGGTCTGGGGCAGAGAAATGTGGCTCTCTACTCACAAAGGTAGTGATAGTGTTTGGAGGAGCGTGTTCAGTCCACCGTGCCTGTTCTTCTACTGTAAGGCTGATTTGAAACTCCACTCTTGTTTAACAAAGAAAATTAAAAAAAAAAACCAAACCCACCCAACAAAACTTCTTCGCAATTACTTTGTTCGTGCTCTCTGTTGTTTTTAACTTCTGTAGCTTGATGTGCCTGATGCTCCACTCCAAACAGGAAAAAAAAAAACAATCCTTTAAACCTGTTTGTTTATTGGTTTTGATCTTTTGTCTGCGTACATCAGCAGGATGTTAAAAGTAAATCATATGGGAACGTTCTGCCCTCATGCACAGACATCCAGGTTGCTTGCTGTAGTCGAGTGACATTTGGTTATGTCTCTGAAAGGATCAATAACACTTTTGTAATTGTGATGCAAAATTAATGTTTTGCTTATTTACGTTTTGAGTCTTTTTGTATGCAGAAGTGAAAGTGAATAAAGGGTACATAAAATGTATCATACAAAAACTGTTTCTCACCTACTGTATAAAAAATAAGCGTTGACCATCTTTTTCAGGACGTGAATATATCTGAACTTATGAAGAAGCTAGATATTCTTGGAGATAATGGGGTAACAAATTTTTAATTTCAAATATACCTCTAGTTGTATGGTTATTTTAAAGTATTTTTTCCCCACAGCAGAAAATAACATTCAAGAAAATGCAGACAGTGATTTTTACGTGCCTATATTTAAATAAACAATATGAATGGTTAGGTACTGCTTTTACAAACTTAAAAGAAAATCTTTCAGTTAAACTGATGCTACTGAAAAGTGTATTTTCTGAAGACAGGATTTGATCTTGGCTGAATGGCATGAAAACAAGTGACTGCAGGAGGCAGAGAGAAAAGATATAAAACCGGCTAGAGGAGAAAAATAAGGAAGTCAAAGGCAGACCAAATTATTCCTGAATTTTTTCTCCAGTAGTAATAGTAGCACCTGCTACTATGAAGGATGCCTCTGCCAGGAGTGGATTTGCTGGGAGAAAGGGCAAGGATAACTGGTTTCCTTTCTTCTCCTGTATTGCCAAATACAGTATAAAATCTTGGTCATGCAGTTGAGGCACAAATGTGCATGGAACAAGGTCCACTTTAAAGGTAGCTTGAACGATTTGAGGCCTTTCTAATACTAGTTTTAAGATTAACTTCTGATGTTGAAAGCTCTGTGGAGGTTTTTATGGTACTTGCTCTTTCGGTGCATTGTTTTTGTTAATGGGAAATCTAGCTCTGAAGTGTATGAGGGGGAGATTATTCACTTGCTGCAGGGCTACAGTCCAGTGAACTGGCATTTTTCTGGCTATAAAAATAAAAGACTTTTAAAAATCCCTAACAGAAACCACTTAATTTTCATTGAATAATGAACTGTTGCAAAAGTGTTGTACTGCAATAGATCAGAGACCAAGTACCCTTGGTTTGGCTGTTAATACTTTCAATCATGGGACCCTTTCTGGGCACGTTTATAAAATGCTAAATGTTATAGCTGCTTTATTCTTTAAAGTACAGATAAAATTTATCACTTATGTTGAAGGATGGGTTCAAATCAAATTTAAAATGCATCTTTTTGTATTTTAGAATTTGAGAAATGAAGAACAGGTTGCAATAATCCAAGCTGGGACTGTCCTTTCCCTCTGTGAAAAGGTAGAATTCAGTAAAGATTTTTTTTTTTCTGTCTAAAGACTGACCATATCTTCTAAGAGATCACATAACTTTTTCAGGGAAGCATGGCTTTTCTGTAAAAGTCATCTGGATTGGAGCATGTATTCATCCTTACATGACTGTTGGGATTGTGATGTCTTGGAGTAAAATCAAACTTACAAGAGAAACCCAATTTAAAAATAAAAACATGTTTTGAAGATATTTCCTTAGAATGAAGTATTAAAAAGCCACTTAACAAAAGAGACTTCATTCTCAGAAGTGCCAATGTCCTCAGCTCTCTGGGAACAGGGTGCTGTGAAGTCTTGTGTAAGTCATACTACCATAGTCCATTTTGGGCTCATTACTGTGTATGACTGAAAAAGCTCCAAGTGGTCTGTGGTCCTTCCCTCCATAAATTACTGGCCATAGATAGTGGAAAAAGTAGTTTGTACAAGACAGGTAAACAGGCCACTCAGTTCTGCATGACTAGTTCTTTACTTCTCCAATTACAGAGCGAATATAATCTGTACATGAATAAAGATGATATTTAGGACTAAGACTTGCCTTTTTCTCTAAAGGAGCTTTGTCTGTCCTTTTCATAGGTTTCTATTAAATCTTTCCTAGATGCATTTTTGAAATTCAGAATCAAACTTTGAAATTAAAATCTGAGCATTTTGTAGTAATTGCTTTAATTGGTATGATTTTGATAATCTACTTATCTAAATATCTTAATGCAGATAACCTAAATTAGGTAATTTAATAATCATTGATTTAAGTGAATAATTGCTATAAGCAAAATAAAAATGAGGAAAAGCATTTAAATCCCTATGATTTTCATTAAGTTATAGTATTAAAAGGAGATGATGATCATACTCCTTTACATCCAATAAGAAAAGTGGAAGAACCCCAGTGCACAAAGCTACAATGGAGAGCAAAACTGGCCAAACTTTAGGGACTGAACTGGGTTATTATTCTTCAAGTAAATTAGTGCTTGTGCAAAAAGTGCTGCTGGAATTAGTGAGCTTGTTTAATTTGTGTCAGAGTGGTGCAAAACAGAAGATAAACTTAGTTATTTATAAGTTATTTCCTTTACCAGCTGAAATAATTCCTTAAACCTATAGAAATGTACACTTACAATGGAGACTTTATTTGTTTATGCTAAAGTTGGTCTATAATTTCATTTCACTTTTTTTTATTCTTCTTTTGACAAAATTTGCGCCAGTTCCTAGTTTGCCTTTTTTTTTTTTTTTTTTTTTTTTTGTGGTCTTATATAATCTGGTTATTACAGAAATTGAACAATCCATCAGAAAGATGGAGATTTTAGTTTTATAGGTAAATAGACTGCATTTAGAGAATGAGATGAAAATAGTTCATGTTGTCTACGGACTCTATCCATATTATGTCATTTTAGTAAAGTGCTTCGCAGTAACCTAATAAGTACAAGCTGATAGCAAATTGAATCAAGAGGGTACTCTGAGAAGCGTGAAACCTTTTCCTCTTTTTCATGGTACACATTTGAGGTATAGGTTAATCAAGTGACTCTGATTTTCTCCATAACAAAAGGCACTATCCATGTCCAAAGTTTACTAAGACAAAGAATAAGAAAACAGAGTCTTATGCTGTCCTTAACAAAACAAAAACCGTACCATGTTTCATACTATTGTGTTTTACAGCACAGAAAAAAAAAACCCAGCAAAATCTGATAAGTAAGACTGGATGATTGTTTTAACATAAGTTCTATTGCGTGCATATACTGAATTTAGATGAAAGGAAATTTAAAGCAACTACACTGCCTTCTCCACTGTAATGTAGCCGTCTCAGATGTCGCTCTAAATAAGGTTCAGACAGCTTCCCATGTGCATTCCTATAGTTCCTGAATTACAAGAAACTATCACATATAATCATCTCATAACGGGACCTTTCAATAGAGAAATGGTACTACAGACATTGATGTTATGCTAGTTATAGTCACATGTGCTAATTAATCACATTCAATGTTTATTTAGATCAAATCTATTATACTCGGCCACTAAATGATCTTTTGGAAATCAAGCTGCCAGGCAAGGAAAATTTCTGGGTTCTGCTGGCATGATTCCAGAAGATTATTTTGGATGCTAAAACTGATTATGAATCCTAAATACGTGGTTGTCTCTTCTGTACCCTTTGGTTCCAGGAAGGCTTACAGACATGGGAAGATCAGAATCAACATTTAGTTTGGCATATCATTCGTACCTTCAAAAAAATTGGACCTCTAATTTTTGCAAATAACCTTTCATTTGCAAATATTGAGGGTAGCTGTGAGAGATGCTGAGGACTTCCCACTTCTACTGATTTCAAAGGTTCAGGATGCTCACTGTCTTGCAGAATCCTTTGTCAGTGGTGAGGCTTTCCTTAGGAATATCTTCAGTCTGTCACCTTTAAAATGAAAGAAACAAAGATGATGAGAATAGAATCACTGGGGAATATGGTGTTCCTGTTCACTTTTTTTTCAAGCTAAAGCTAAACCCACTAAGCAGATAAAACAAGTTTCCGTTTTTATCCACCAGTCTCTTAAATAGTGAAAGGTCCAAAAGGATGAACTAATGAATTCACATTTTGCTTAGTCGTAAACTTGTTTGCAGATTTTCTATCTAAATCTATGGGGGGAAAAACTGGATACATCATTGATTGCTTTAAGTCTGAGCCCTAATGAACTCACCAAAATGCTAAATTTAAAAGTCAATGTGTAATGCTTACCAAAAGGATTAAAGTAAATAGGAGTAATCTAGTATTAGTAAGCGAAGCATTTGAGGAAAGTGATATTTATCAGTGGCAAAGCTACAGTTGGTCTTAACGGGAGCTGGCACTACAAAAAGAAGCATTAGTCGAAACTATACTCTCTGAAGGTTAGTCCTTGATTCTGATTGTAGACCAATACGGAAATGAAACAAAACAATTCAGAACTGAGCGTTCCCACCCATTCCAATAGACTTAAATGCCAAATATGAATATAATCCTGGTGACAGTAGCCAAGCGAGAACCTTCTATCCATGCATTTTGCTATTACAATATGTAATTTTACCTCTGTTAGTCTTTAATATGTTTCTACAGTCCTCCATTCTGCCTGCTTTCACTACCTGTTTATTCATGTGTAACTTCAAAGTGAATAGCTAAGGGGGAAGCACATGCCTGGGAGTGTTGGTAACAAACTTGCAAAATACTCTGCAAATTTTTCAAAAGCTCTGGTTTTTTCATTTTTTATTTTTTCCTCTTCATACTGCTATATTCATGTAGTGGTTAAAACAGATAGAGGGGACAGAAGCTGCACTGACACAGAAGATGTTAGACCTGGAGAATGAAAAGGTAAGGAACAATAACAATATAACTCATTTAGCTAAAACTCATCTCAAGGAAATGTATAAACTTCATCACAGGTTGATTTGCTGCCTTTCTCTGCTTAACAGAGATGGCTTCATGGTAAAATAAGCAAGAGGTTTCTAGAACAATTTATTGCTTGTATTCTTTGGGGTGGGGCAGAGCTGTCAATGCTATATAGCACAGAAATAGCAAAATATATACAAATTAGGACATGAAGACATAACATTACAGAGCAGGTTAACCAAACAGTGTAAAATTGTCTTTGTGCTTTCTCTATGTATTAATTTGTATGGCAACAGCATCATCTTTTTAATCTTGGGGTCCTGATAGTAGAATTGTCAAGGATATTCCTTTGCTTTCTGGTATTCAGCTTCCTGAGGAATTGTAAAGACCTCTTACTCCAGATGACCTTTCTTGCCCCAAGGTCTTCATGCTTAAAGACAGAATGTTTTCTCAAAAGCAGTTTTGCATAAAAAAATCAGTGCTATACTGACATTATTTTTCTGTATGTTGAACAAAGAGTTTTGGAATGAGTGGTTTTATTGGTTTACCATGCATGCTGTGCTCCTCATCTTCAAATGGCTTTACAAACACCGATTAATCCTTGCCACACCTTTTACAGGTAGATAAGTAATCAGCATTACATTCATCTTAACAAATGGGAAACTGAGACAGGGAGGTTAAGTGATTTGCCCAGGGCCACCGAAGAAGTGTGTATTTGGGCCACAATAAANCCACAAAAAAGTGGTTGTTTGAGAAAAAAAAAAAAAAAAAAAAAAAAAAAAAAAAAAAAGTGCTCAGACTCTTCCCTGTTGAGTGTAGTCTATCATACTGGTTATACTTTATCGTAGGTATGATCCTTTCCACATTTAGTATTTATTTTTTTTTATTTTTAACTCTTGTTATGGAAAAATGCAAAGGTTTTGGAGAGGGAAAGTGCCCAAAAAACTGGATTGTTTTATACAATAAATAGGAAAAAATAGTTTCTTTCTAACTTGCTTTATTATCTTCCCACTTATTATCTCTGATGTTTTCAAGTCTTATTCTGGACAGCCCTGTATCTATTTGTTTAGCATAGCAATCTGAGAGTCTGCATCACCAATGATTGACTCAATTGTGAAATGAGTTTAGAAATAATATTCTAGCATGACACTTTCAGAAGGGCTGAGCACTGGTTTAGCTGTCCTTGGAACCCCTGTTAAGAGTTTGAGATCCTATTCTTGTTTCCTTCCCTCTTGCTTTTCGTGGCCAGCTTTTACAATAGCTTTTAATGAAGCAACATGATCAGGGCAGCTGCACTGCTATTCTGGGATCTGTCGGTAGCTCTGACCCTCACTGTAGTCTTAGGCAAGTCAGTCTACTTCTCTGGTGTCGGCCACTTGTAAGCATGTTAGGACCAGGCCTGTACTTTATGCATCACACAGTGCACGGTGGTATTGCGTCTTGTACAACAGCCATCTTGTAGCTGTTTCTGTAATCCACATAAGAAAATAATGCCACCTGGGTAGTCAAGGTGGGATTCAGTTGCATTAACATGGTGTCTAATGCCATATTACCTTCTTCAGAGTTCTGGAGATGTCCACAAGGGGCTGAGGAATGTCCTACAGGACCTGCTGGAGACCCCTGCCCTTCTGGACCAGCAGCTGAAGTAGCATGCCCTAAAATGGCTATAATAGCAATAGAAGCCCATATGTGGGTAACTGAATTCCAGCCCCAAAATCAAAGTCTGACCTAAACTTTGGTTCTAATTTCAATATTAATTTGCAGGTAAATAAAAGAACTCCAAGTTTACTAAAAACCTGAATAATAGATATTACAGTTCTGAATACAGAGAACAAATAGCAACTTACACATCTGAGTCCTCTAGTATTGGTCTTGTATGTTGCTGCTGTCACCAAGTATGAGTTGTTCTTTACAAGTGGGAGGTCATCTGTGGCTATTTTATGCTCTGAGCCCCTCCCAAGCATTAGTTTGCTGATCAGAATGGATTTGTTTTAAACCAGATGTTTGGAGTGAGAATTCATCATGGGTCATGCTTAGGCAAATTCTATGCCAGTGCTAAACAGACAGCTGACAGAAAAAACTGTTGGAAGTCCACATATATGTCTGAAGGTAAAATTTGGCCAAATAAGTGACTTTGGGGCAATCCCATATCCAATAAAATTAACCAGACCAGCAACATTTGGGGTTTTTTATATACTATTACTAAAAGCTACAATCAATCATCTTAAGAACCATCATCTTAGGTGTTTTATTTGGCATTTATTCTATATGTTGGGAAATGCAAGACGTTTTTTTCATCATTCTTTTTTCTATTCAACATATTAAATTCAGTCAAAGGGCTTGTGTGCTTTCTGGACTACTACTAATTCTTTTGAGCATGAAAAGCTGCCTTGAAAGGAAAGCTAATAAAATCAAGTAACTAATTTATGTTCTACTTACTGTCATCCAAAATACTCTGAAGGTATTTTGCAAGAGCACTGTCACCAGTCAGATCTCGTTTGCCTATTCAGACAACCATTCAAACGTCCACAACTTTCTTGCAACATCATGTTTCTGGATACTGAGTTCCACTGAAATCCCACCCTGTGTTTTATATACATATATATAAAATGTATATGTGTGTTAATATATATATATGCATATATATAAAAATATAACTGTGAAAGTTAGTGAGTTTGATTTTAAAACCAAAAAGTCCCTGTAAATCCTAGGTATGTTGAAAAGTTCTTCAGCTAAAGTCACTTAACCTCTCTGGGCATCACTTTACCCATTTCAAATTAGCTTCCTACCTTCCCAAGTTGAGAACTGAGCTTTTACTTCTGCTTCCCGAATGCACCAGGGGATGTTGCTGCAGAACCCAGCTAGGGCCCTGCATGTTCTGGATCCCAGCCTAGAAGAGCAGGCTAGACAACACAGGCTGTGGCTTCCCCATGATTCCTTAAGGGTGCCCACTGGATATTTTCAGAGAAGCAGTAAAGTGCCCTCACCTGGGTTTCTCTCTTTCCTCCCTCGGCCTGTCCTGTGCAAGTAATATGACTATTGGACCACATGCATGCACGTTCCCGTTCACCTTTCAGCCTTTGTCTGCACTTCTGTCAGGTCAAGGCAGGTTTGTACACTGGTGTAGAGGTCTATACTTTATAAGTGCAACTCGTTAACATGATACACTTATTTTAAGTGCTAATATTGCAAATTCGATATTCCAGATATCTTTAGGATGAGTGTGGTCATTGACTATAGATTTTCTTTGCTTTCGAGTGGAAAGCTCACATAAAAATGATGGCATTTGTGGTTCTTCATGAATTAGGATAAAGAACAAATGCTCCCTTGTTTTTATTATTGCTCAGGACCTGTTCAGTAAACAGAAGGGTTATTTAGAGGAAGAACTCGACTACAGGAAGCAAGCTCTGGACCAGGCATACATGGTAGGAAAAGATCAGTCATTAAATTTTCATGTTTGAACAAATTTAATAAAACACAGGTGTTTTTTTTCTTTTAATTGTAAATAGGATTCTTTTAACATTGATTTATTTTTCTGCCAGACTAGGAAATCAAATACTACTTAAATGGAGACTTAGGAAATGAATTATAGTAGTTAGAAGTGTAATGTTTTTGCATTGCATTTTTTGTTCTAAAATATGTGAACATCTTGTTAGCACATCTGGAATGGGAAGAGCTGATCTATGTGTGCACCAAATTATCACTGGTAAAATACACCAGAAATTACTAGAGAACTTATCCAATATTGCTTTTTCCTAAGCATTTGTAAATATTGTTGCTGCTAACCTATCCCAAGTTGGGAATGCCTGTTCTTCCTATGCGATTCCTTCCTGTTCTGTCCTATCCAACCTTACCTTTCCTAGTTTTCAAAAGGGAAGCTGCAACTTTGCCTTCTCTCAGCCTAACCAACACTTATGAATGATCAAGGAAATGGTAAATCTGCAGACTATTCACTTTCTTAATAGTGAGACTTCAGAAAATCAAAATATAATAGCCTGAAGAATTATTTATACATTGTAAATATTTCTTATGGGGAAAATGTTTTCAGAAAAGAAGCAAGGTCTAGTGCTCGGAGCAGATAGCAGAGACAAAAGCAAGCAGGGGCTCTATTTCTAGCACTGTGACCTTGGGCAAGCCATTTAACCTCTCTGTGCAGCTGTTTATGCATCACTAATATGGATAGAATTACCTACCTTGCAAAGGTGTTATGAGGGCTAAAGGGATGTTGTCAGATGCTCTTGATCCAAATATTGTCAGTCTGGATGCTGGTTTTTAATAGGATCATCCTATCCCCAGTAGTCAGGGACACACTGCTGTGATTCCTTTCTTTCTTTACTCTTGGGAATACAGTTCGCTGTATGAATGTAAAGTTTTCCTGTGATCTCCACTCTGCAAAATACTGCAGTTTTGGTCAGTGCATGAGAATCTGGTTAGAAATCTGACAAACAGCAAGAGACTGATGAGGGATTAGTGAATGCAAGTATACAAGTGTTCCTCTCTTTCTGCTTATGGCAACTTGGAACTAAGCCAGTGATGTAGACTTTGAGCAATGGATGGCAGGACAGTAGAGACAGAGAGAGGGAGACAGTAAGATGTCTGTTGTTTGCAGTTCTCCCCCTGGGCTTTTTATTTTATAGGATGGCTTAACAACTCAGTTGAAGGGAATCTGTTAGTTTGCTTTAATTTTGTAATGTTCAGCACGAGGAGTTGGTTTTTTTGGATTTTTTTGTGGGTTTGTTTTGGGTTTTTTTTCATATATTGAGAAAAGACTTATAATCTGAATCTTTCTTAAATAGAAGAAAACAATCATTTACTAGAATGGGAAGCATCGCCCAGGTGTAGATCAGTGCCGGGAGGCTACGTGCACTTTGTGTGGAATGCTCCTCACTGCTCGCAACTGCCGCTTTCTGTCTACCTGTCTGTGTCCGTCCTTCCCTCCTGCCGAAGGCTTCGCTTGCTAGCCTTCTCCTCTAGCTGTTGGTGGGTCGTTTGCTTGCTGGATTCAAATGGCAGCCTGTCTGTATGTGATTTGGGTTGCATTAGAAAATCCAGGAGCTGGAAGCCACGCTGTATAATGCCCTGCAGCAGGATCCAGGAAGGCGGGCAAGCGAGTCGCTGACCGAAGCCCAGAGGGAGGATTTGCGAGCTGCAGTGGAGAAGGTGCGGCGGCAGATCCTGCGGCAGAGCCGTGAGTTTGACAGCCAGATCTTGCACGAGCGAATGGAGCTGCTGCAGCAGGCACAGCAGGTAATCCTGGTTCTCTCTCCTCCCTCTTGTTGGTGTTACCTCTGTGGTTGCCGCCACTGCCCATATGACAGCATCGCTTCACCCTCACCTCTCTGAGATACGCTTAGTCTACTCTTTGTATTGCTCCCATGTCAAGGAGACGAGCAGTGTTAGGACCTGGTTGTGCGGGCATGGTACACACACAAAATGAGTCACTGTCTCACTACAAGGTCCTGTTGCACAATCTGTTTCATGTGTGTACAACCACACAGTCTTCCACAGCACTCCAAGGGGAGCTTGTTGCAAGTTTAAGGCCTAAATTAGAAAAAGCCAGAATGGAAAGTTGTAAGAAAAGGGGAAAGGCAGAAGCAGTAGTTACAGGAACTGAATTTTTTATTTTCCCCCTCCTCTATTTCTTTTAGCTATTTGTGAAATCTGTTAAAATTTAAAAAAAAAAAAAAAAGTCATAGGAAGTCTTTTAAGAGGCCATTCACAAGCCTTCACACCTTTAAATTAGTTCGGAAAAGCCTTGTCTGTCTAAGCCACTTTCTTAAGGACAAATACTGACAACTTGAATTCGGGCAAGTTCCTAGAAAGTGTGGTAATTATTTTCTGAAGAATCATTTGGTAGGATTGCTAGTTAATATTCAGGGAAAGATGAGAGCTGTATGTCTCAGGTTGTTGGTTATTCCAGCAGGAACAATTGCTCCTAAGGATTTTGGTTCCTCTTTGTAGTAGCCTCTGGAAGATGCAGCCAGATGTCTTAGATCTGGAGGACTGCCCTCCAGCTTTAGCTACTTTCTGTGCAAGTCTGTAAATGCCAAACTTTGTTATGCAGATGCGTTCAGGGTGCTGGTGCTATCTCAGATGCTGGTTACTGGGGCAAGGCTGCATTTAGCTTGGTTCAAGGCTCTCTCTGTTCAGGTTGCTTTGTAGATGAATATAGACCATAACTGATGTAATGTTCTGACCTGGCACTGTTATGTTCATCTGTCATCTTGCAGTGATGAGAAGTGCTTGTGGTGCCAATGCTAGAGCTGAGCTCCGATTTCATAGAAGTCTCCTTGCTCTTACTCCTCACTGTGTTCCCTTGGTTTGGAACGTGTAACATTGAGATCAGGAGATGCATTTTTTAATGGGTGTCAGATCAGTGCTGGTGTACAGAAAGCTGGAGAAGGTAGGCACCAGCTGATGCTAAAAGTGTCAGAGAGTAGGGTAAACATATGAAATTTGATAAATAAAGATGAAGCCAGAAGTTATTAGCTTAACAGTATTAGTGTAGCTGAACAATTAGTGAGTGGGGGTTTTTGCCAGTCCCTTAAACAGTCCAATTTCCTAGCCAGACAGCAGGCGTTTAATTTGAACTATGTTCTGTTTGGGCCAATGGACTGCTCACTATCAGTCATCGCACTTTAGGTGCACATCTGGAGCACATCTTCAGTTGAGTTTCGTTCATGTATTCACAGATTGCTTCACAACGTAAAGTTGAATATGAGCGTGGAAGAAAACTTCACTCCTGCTCTGAACAAAAACACAAGTGTAAACGTAGCCTCGTTAGCCATGGATGTTTATGTACCTGTCTCCAGATCCATTTATACTGTGTCATTAGAGTTCTGTGTTGTGCCTGTCTCATTAGACATGCTAATGTTACAGCCCCGCAGGACACGTTAAACTGAATTCTACCAAGGAGCAAAGTATCTTAGTCATCTATTTTTAACCCCTTGTAGTAGACAGGAAAACCAAAAGCAAAGATGGTAGTTAATTTGCCTGGGCTAGGGGAGATTAACAGACTGCGTCTGAAATCCTTTACTCAGTTTTTTCTTCCCAGTTGTTTTCTTCTTGAAGGTTTTATTTGTGGGTTTTTATGTTGTCAATACTGATAACCTGGTAGTTGTATGCAAATGCCCACGGCTTAAAAACAAACAAACAAACAAAAAACCCTAGCATGGATCAGTAGTGTCACAGGGCTGATTCTCATAGGATTACATGAGAAGACAGCAGCTGAAATGCTGCAAAAGTGAGAGCATACCTGTGTAGGCAGAGTCCTAGGGTATGGATGAAGCTGCTCTCAGTACATCCCTAGATGCTACGTTACATGAATCCCCTCTTTTCTTTTGCTCGTATTGCGGCATTAGCAAGCACCCATTACACTCTGGCAAACTGAAGCCTACACCCGGTCATATTTGTACTGCCTGCAGTGCTTTTACAGCACGCACCGCCCTTCTCGCTCTGCTGAAGTGGAGGTTACAGAGAATGATACGACCTGCAGGACTTAGTACAGAATGGCCTTGTTGCAAACACTCTGAAAGTGTCCCTGAAACAGAAACCATGCATTAAAGACTCCAAATTCTCTGGAATTTTGATCACTTCCAGAAGGCCGGTTTCTTTTCTTCCATTACCTTCTGTTCTGCCTGATACACAGGCTTCAGAACAGCAGCTCTGCTTATCCTGACAGTCCGGCTACAACCTTCTCTGAGTCAGAGGTTCTGTGTCAGACACGCAGAGTGGGGTCCAAGGGGACCTGATGATGGAGAAGGAGGCGTTCTCTCCTTCTGCATGTAAGTGATCCTCGACCGCACTGCAGGATGCAGAAGTGGCAAGGCGTGTGATGAACGCTGCAGGTAGGTCTGCAGGTGAACTGCTTCATGCAAGGACTTTGAGGATTTGGCTTGTGAGATGCTGGTTTTACAGATCTGGTGAATGTTCTTCCTGGGCAGCGTACTGCCTGAGATGGACAGGGGCGTGCGTAAGTGGGTAAACTGTTGTCCAAATGTGAGCCTGTGCTGCTTTGTGTGTGCTGCTTTGTCCAAATAGCAAGACTGAGTTCTTAGCCACTGGGCATTGACTTTGTGCCAGTGAAATAAATACATTTTAGGACATTAGGCCCTGTTTTACATTGGTAGGTCTGTTCATCTCGAGCATGTGTAGCCCCCCATTATTATTGTTCATTAGTATATAAATGGAACCATTCATGTACACCCGTTGTGCACTGAGGAAACCAGGCCTCTGTGAAGCCAAATTAGACAGACTGTGTGATTAGATCTGCTTGCTAAGGCGCACAACGCTTTTATTAAACCCAGAGTGCAGCGTGCCGGTCTGGGGGACAGATCCTCAGCTGAAGCATATTGACAGTGCTCCCTTTAAGTCAGAGAAGGTGCTTTGATTTACACCACCCTCTCTCTCTTTGGAGGAGGCAAAATATGTTAATTAAAAATCTGTCATGAGCAGCTTGTGATATTTGCTTCTAGCCATTGGGTATGTGCGGTTCAACTGCTATTCCTGCATATATTGCCATCAGAAATGTCTCCTTGTGCTACACTGTTGTTATAAGCTTTTGTAAATCAGTGTCTGGCTTATTTTTAGCAAGACTTCATTTAAAAGTAACATTTGTGCTCTAGTCAGTGCAGTGGCATGACTTTTGTGCATTTTGGAAAATATGAAGAACATTACCAGCAGGTTGGGTTAAGAAGGGCAATTTTATATATACATGTAACATGCCAAGCCATTTCTAGAGTGAGAGAAAAATGTGTTTGTGTAGCTATAAAAACCATCTCTAGAAAAAAATATTTCAAATGGAGCAATACAGTGTTTTTCTGAAGTAGTGATATGAACTTCTTAGTTAAGCAAACTCAAAAAAACCCAAACACACACACAAAAACTACAACAAAAACCAAACACGTCCCACCCCCCAAAAAAACCAAACCAAAACAAAAAAACAAAAACAAAACAAAAAACAAAAAACCCAACACAAAAAATCCACACAATATCATGGTTAGATCGCCTTAAAAATGTATTATGATTGTGTTATCTGCTGAAATTAATAGATATTTAAAAGTCAAATTATGCTTTATATAAACCAAATAGGATCTAACTCAAAATGTATTTCTGTTGGTTTGACTGTACCTTCTTCTGCAGTAAGAAATTGTGGGAAGTGATCAGAACCAGGCTTTAAATTAGGACAGATGAATTCAAATTGCACTGCTGGCGGTATTCAAACACAAAGAAAATTTATAATAGAAGTAGAATTTATTCTGATTTCATTTTAACTTATTTTAAACACAAAGAGAAGCTAGAAAATCCTTGAAGGACAGCAGATTAGCAAACACTCAGTTCCAAAAATGATTGCTGCCAATCAGAAAGGGTACAGGAGACAAATTTTATTAATGTAATCCCATAATTTCCCAGAGCAGTCTTATCTTTGTATAAAATTGAAAGAAAGAAGAAATAGGAAAGAGGTGTTGGTTCATTGTGTCATCAAAAAGTGTGAAACTTTTTTTCTCTGAGCCGCACTGTAGCTCTGTACTAAACTGGGGATGTTTTATTCTAACTTGGATTAGAATATGCTTGGGTGGAGCTCAGTTTTACAGAGTAGATCAGACCATTGCTTCGGTTCTAGACATGAATATAATACATCTATGGAATGCTGAAGGCATCCAAATTCCAGCTGTAAATAGTTGGAATATAGCTGGAAATATTTTAACTATATTTTCTTTAAACTATAGCATTTAGTCTTATGACCAAGTTGGATTATCCATCTGTAATAAAAGTAAAAATTGCCACTTTATTTGCATATTTTATTAGAAAAAGACATAGGGGAACCATTTAGGACAAAACAGGTATAACTCAAAACTGACCTCTATCTGTAGAGACAGGAGAATCCATAGAGAAGGATTGACTGCAAATGTGGTGCCCCAGGCACTTTTTTCATGGACACGGAGGAAAAGACAGAAACAGAGATGTCTCTTTTTCATCCTGAAATGTCAAAATGTAAATATAGCTTGAAATCGAGAAACACCAAAATAATTTCCTTCACTAAGTTTCTTCCTTCCTTTTATTTTCTGAAGAGCCAAGTTCTTACTGCTTAAAGGTCAAACAAAGTTATGGTGGATACCATTCCTCCATGAGTTCTACCTGCTCTCTCATAGGTAGGACAACTTTTTCACACTGGGAGAGTAGTTTGTCTACAAATCCATAAGATTATATATCACCACGTCTATAAGTTCCTATTGGCTCAGCCATTTGGAATACATATTTGGGTTTTTGTTGCTTTTTTTCCTGAAAACTTTCATTTAAATTTGTAATTTATTAATACATTAATTGCCAGCGTGAGGTAGGAACCTGCGATTTGCCACTTGATATACTACTGATATTCAGGTAAAGTTTGGCTAAACCCAGCAGTTGTTCTGCTCCCCTTTGCTATGTAATCTGTTACAGTTGATAGACCATCTATTTTTCACCCGAGGAGAATTATCGAGGTTTAATGTTTGACTGGGGAGGCTCTTGGGGGAGGGAAAGAAGGAGGGAGGATGCTATGCTCGCTCAGTGTACCTCATTGATAGGCATGAAGAGGTGTTGTCTTAAATTGGTCCTCTTTGGTCCATTGTGTTGTGTCAGAGAGAAAAATTAAAGATGTTTTTAATGTTTTTATTTTCAGTCTGAAGTGTTGAGGTGCTAGCAAAGTTCATCCCCAGCTATTTGCATACAACTGTACATGAAGAGGAATCCACAGGGCAACCACTGATTTTTTTTTTTTTTTTTTCCCAATTACTAATGAGAAATGTTCTGTGCTTTGCTGTTCAACATGCAGTAATTACTGTTGATAATGCATATTTTATATTCATGAATCACTCTTAAAGGCACCCGATATCATAGCTGTCTAACTGTAATCTATATTCATCAAGCACATCGTGACTAGGTTAATCATAGTTGACCTGTGGTATTGATTTGTCATGCAGGAGTGAATGTTGAGCCTTTCAAGGCATCATTGCTGCTATAATGACAATATCACAATAAACTTCTGTAATTTCCCACAGATGACGTGCACAGCAGAGGAGAGTTAATTTTGGTCATTTCTGCATGTTTATCTTATGCATGCTTTTCCTTAGGTATGTTTAGGTATGTAGACTTCAAATCGAGCCATGACTGCCTTGCTTAACTGCCTTAGTGATGCTGCTTTTCTGAATAAGTGATGATAGCAGGACTGGTGTAATACCTACTAAATATACCTGAAAGGTCTGCTCCTTTTGTCCTAAATGAGGTATGACTGAGGTTGTACTCAAGAGCAACTGTATGCCTTAAAGTAGTATTAGCATCAAGAAAACTCTTATCTGAAGTTTGAATGCTGAAATCCTCTCATTTGAAATCCTGAACGCCCTGTGTTTCTTAGGAAAGGCTAGTGGGAGCTCAGGAAAAGCAAACCTAAAAAAGAAAGTGTTGTGAAGTTTGTTACAGAAGTGAAGATTAAATGTGCCTTCATATGCACAATTCATACATATATCATGATAATTACTTACATGAAAATAAGCTATTTAAATATTGGCATGTAAAATAATCCAAATTTAATGCTAAATAAATATTACATCATGCTTTTTTTTTTTTCCAGATGAGTCTGGACTGTCAAGTAGTGAATTTTAAGATGCTGAATGTGTTTTCTGAGCTTACATAGACTTAGAATAGCCATTCTATGTAGATATAAGGTGAACGTGGCTTTAACTACTCTTTTTCCCTAATGAAAAGCAATAGGACTGTTGATATTCTTCTGTTAGATATCAATGTGTGATGTAGTTTTACTATAGCATAAATTAAAAGACTCTGAGTGTTAAAAAAATTAATCAAGTTTACTATTAAATATTAAACCATATCTTCATGTACATATAGGCATTCAGTCATTCAGCTTATAACAAATAATTATTTTACCCTAAATGCATTTATAAAATTCACTGATTTACTACTAAGACCAATGTGATTGAATACATACTAACTTTCATGCTGAGAAATGCATCAGTGCAGCTGCTCAGGCAAATAAAGAAACTACAAATGCATAACAAAGATTAACAAGAACAATTCTCCTACTTCAGTAACTATTAATTGGATTATCATGGTTGAGACTGCAGAACACAGAAAGGAACAAAATTTTTACCTGCTATGTAAAGGAAGACCTTGGTGAGAATCAGAGAGGTATAGTATATCCAAAAAGATCTATTATTATCACATTCAACTGGCTGAAATATATATTAAGTTTTCATTCATAAAGTAAAACAAGATGGTAACAAAAATAGCTTAAGGTAATGCTGTTACAGTGTGCCTGCTTCTTTTCTTATAATCATTACGCAAAATCACGTTCTAGGAATATGAGACTAAAGGGAACATTTGGATTCCTGAGTCCAGACCCCTTACAGCAGCAGATCCAATGCATGTGGCAATTACCTATGCAAATTGTATTTTAAACACAGTAGAGGTTTTTAAACAGCTGTTAAAATGCATTAGATTAAAAAACAAAACAAAAAAAAAATCAAAAAAATAATATATTTATTTTCATAAAGGAATTTTATCTATCAGCTCAGTGATTTGAATAATAACGAAAGGCAAGTTAGTTTATATTTATCTTTGTTTAAATTTATACGCATAACATAGTTATACTGTTCACATTATTAAAGATCTTACATACCTGTGTCTTAATAGTGTTGAGAAGCTGCTTAAAATAATAATATGGAAAAACAGTGATTCTGCCCTTTGTCAGATTGATAAAATAATTCCCTTGCTAAATTTTACTGCGGAATGAGGTACCTTCCTGATCATAAGCTGGCTTCAAAGATTCAAAACACAGTTCACGTCTGATATATTCCGTCCATGGTGCATCTCCTGTAAATGTACATCAACCTGAACCTTTCCAACATTTCAGAGCTGAGGCTCTAAGCAGCTTAGCAAATCCTTCTTTGTCTGCTTTGTGCTAAAATTATCAAATTGTTTTCTTGGATTTGCTGATGAATGTAAATCCAATAAGAGTGTGTCACAGGAACTGTTAAGGTGATTTCTAAACCTCCTGATTGGCACACGCTTGTGTTTTCACAACTATAGTAGCATGGCAAGGAGCATGTTTTGCAGTCAGATAAATTGATCTTCCCGATGCTGTTGTCAGTTAAACAGTATATTTGTTCAGATGAGCTCTTTACTTACACACTTATCTAGGAAACGAGGACATCAGTTCTGCAGCTTGACACCTACTTGAAGGGTGATGTTGTTATCATTGTCTGATAGTTGAAATTTGTCACAGAAGTTCCTTTCCTGGTAGCATTTTCCCCATTTGGCAAAACTCCTTGAGGATTTGAAGCTATCCAAGATGCTGTTTGAGGATGGTGAATGACTGGCTGATGGCTTGAATGAATTGAAGAGGACAAAAGGCTTGGATGAAGCAGTCCACTTTATCTAGCCCACATCACCATCCGATAAACAGAACACACTGAAATTCTCAGAATCTGTGTTTGCTACTAAAGAGCTAGCTGGGAGATCAGGTGAAAAAACCCCAGAATGTGTGTAAGTGACCATTTAATTGTAGAGACGGTCCATTTCTCATCAGAATTTGAGGTAACATGAAAGAAAAACTAAAACAAGTGAGGAAATACATACATGTTGGTTGGTTGGTGGGAGAAATTTGGACCTAGCATCTTAGACTAGTAGGGCACTTCATTACTTCTCTGATCAATATTCTTTCTTTATAATGCTGAAGTTCCTCCCATGCCAAACTCTCAAAATGATGATAAATCATTACTGGGCTGATTTATTACCTCCAGCAGAAAAATGATAGCTCTGCGACTGCAATCCAGGGCTCACTGAGCTCAGTGGAAGGACTTCCATTTATTTCAGCTCTCCTTTACAACAGGCACTGTATTAATGGCAGTGGTTCTTAATGCAGATGGATTGCTATTGTAACACAAGTTGGGCACACACACTTCACGTGTACTGTGTGGGAATGCAAGTAACTTTTTAGTAGAGCAATATTTCATTTTGGTTAAACCATTCAATGATGTTAAATAATGGCAGTGCAATATTATATTTTCCACTACTAGCTTCATGAGTTGTACTTCTTTGTTCCATAATGCAAGCTGAGTTATCTAAGCCTGTGTTATTGGAATTTCTCTGTTAGTGAAAGCATAGTAATATTTCCAGGCACACATCCACCATTGTGCTGCTTGCATTTCACATAAACCTTTATTCCTCATATGTCCCAGAGATGTTTATCTCCTTGAGGTTCCAGTATAGCCACAGGAGCCAGGCCATGCAAAAAAATACAGAAGTTTCCCTTTTGAAATCAGTACGTAGCTGGTTGTCCACTGGCAATGCATTATTATCATTCCATTGGACTTGGCCTCTGATTTGAATAGTCTGCAAGGAACATGTTGCCTTTCATTCAGTTTTTAGAACTGTATCATCTCTTTTTTTGCACCTTTGTACAGGGGATTCATTTGTACGCGGGATGAATTTGCATCTAGGGTTATCTAGCCTTTTACTGAGTTTGGATATATTTGGAAAGCAACCATTTTCTGTAGGAAAATTATCTGATTGTCAGGAAAAGCGAGTGCAGAGACACCTGAATTGGTCCTGCATAGGCTAGCTCAGGCAGCATGCTACTTATACAACCATGCTCCATGGAAACTTGGAGCATCACCTTCTTGAAGGAGGTCAGAACTGCTGGGAGTAATAAAGTTATGTAGTCCTATTTTGGTGTCTCAGACCTCTGTCACCCCAGGAAGGAAGAGCTGACTGTCTTAATTTCCCTACCAGTACTGGAAGATAGACAGCAAAGGCACTTGCCGTCAAGTTTACCAAAGTGATCTAATTGCTTAAGTGGATAACTGCACTTCGAGAGGTGTATCCTGTTTCCCAGAAAGTCGACCTTCCTATTGTGAGGTGAAAGGAAATGCGCATTATGAGCATTTAGGAGGAATCTTCCGCACATTAGGAATCTTCTGTTGAGAAAAATCTTTAATTTCCCACTTTTGGGCAATTTCATAGCACTTTGTGTTTGGGAGCTCTGCAGGCATTGGGCTGAAGAGGAGGGACAGTATAAGATCACTGCAGTCACTGAAAATATGATTTATACAATTGGAAATGATTGACGGAAAACTCCCCTTTTACGGCTCTGCTCAGTGACATGTGGTAAATAGTACCGTGTGCTTTAGCAGGCTTTCAGTCGTATGCCTGTCTTCATGCTATAGACTTCCAAAGGCAATGTATGCTTTAGCTGCCTTAACTTGCTGGATGTCCTCTCTCCTACCTACTAGCATTTTTAGGCTGTCCATCAGGGTTATAGCTGTGCCACCTGCCTTTGTATGTGTAACGTATAAATAACTCTTAATAAGAAAAAATTATAATGGAACTTAAAAGTCTATTCAAATTGCAGTTAAGTAATAAATAAGGCATATGTTGTACATCTTTAGCATCTTTGTTCTGTAGCTGTCTGGAAACACAAATGGATTTTACTGCTGAGCCTGATTGCTGGTGGAGCTGAAGTTCCAGCCGTCGCTTGGCCGGCAGAGCCATCTGCTGTTACCTCGCACGGCACTAGGGCCCTTGCAGCCCGGCTGCTCTCTGGCTGCTCGCAGGCACTTACTCACAAGTGGCAGCAAACTTCATTGCTAGTGGAAGGATGATTTATCGCGCAGGTGCCTGCCATACTGAAATGGGTGCTCGTGCATCCCTCTTTCCAAAACTCAGGAGAGCTCCATGTGGGCGAAGGTAGTAACAGGGAGTATTCACAAATCTGCCCGTCCATCATCCAGAAGTTTTGTGAGGTTCTGTTTGCTGTTGTAGTAAGATCAATGACAAATTAGCATTCATTATTTTGGCAGGTTGGTTTTTGAATGCGGGTGAGGTGGGCAGTGTTAAGAATCCACGTCCCTAACGTTTGCACTCTTCACTTTCATAGTTGCATTCTCATTGCACTGTTTTTGTCTGACTGTGGCTCTCTGGTCGCCCACAGTAATTCCTTTGTATGGCCCCATGATTTGACAACACAGTGTTATTCTCCTGAATCCTCTCAGCCCCCAAAAGGTGCACTCATGTGAGTGAGGGGCAGCTATTAACCGTGGGAACACAGGAATTGCTAGAACCCGGCAGAACACCTCTCCGCTTTGTCCCTAATCCTCGCTTGGACTGTGACCATCGCTGGGGGGTTTAAGGGAAACATCAACACTGTGCTGGTTTTAGGGTTTGTATCCATATCTTCTATCTGTCCCTTTTTTAAAAAAGGTAATGAACAAAAGAAAAACCTGTGGGTTTCTTCTTAACCAAGACTTATCAAAGTTTTGAGAGCAAGATATAGTAGATTTTGTTGCTTTCTCACAGAGTTTTTTGTGCAGTTGAAAATACATTGGATTTACCCTGCAAGGTTCCCGAGAGCCTTGTCAAGGACAGAGCTGAATGCATCTTTCATAGCACGACTGTTATAACTCTGTATGACATTGTAGGAAAAGCTCGACTTACTGATCATCAATTTATGCCTTGAAGTATGGAAGCGAGTAGAATTTCTTGATAACAATAAAATAGTTCTGCGTGATTTGTTGTCATAGTTATGCTTTTGCAAACATAAACAAATCAGAATTCACTGAAAGCATCTAATCAAGTGTTGAAAACCTGAGAGTGAGTCCACAGCTTCTTGATTGCTAATTCTTGCAAATAAAAGGAACAGTAGATGAAGACGTAAATGCTTATACTGAATCTCAAGCAGTCTTGTCTTTGGTCTTAATTAGTAGGTGTAATTTTAGTGTAATTTCCTTCTCAGTAGTTTAATAGAACCTTTGACTGAGGAACATCTCTTGCTACTTCTAGGGGATACTTTTGTTGTTAAAGCTAGGATTATTGCATGTAGCTTACATGTATTTTTTAAAGTCATATTTTGGAAATTGTTATCTTCGTATGATCAAGATAACACTGTAAATGCAGATGGGTACAGTGGGGGAAAATAATTATTTTTGTGTTAAATACTGTCTGCAGATGTAAATTTGCTTTTTTCCTGCCAATATATTTCATACATATGTATATATTTTTAAGTTCATCCCTGCAGTTAAATGCAAATAAATGAGTTAAATTAGATTTTTCAGGATATATAAATAACTGAGCTAGGCTGGTTATCTTCCAGCTCTGACCCTGTGCAATCAGAGGATATCGATGGGAATAGCTACGCCCACTTCCTCCTCCTGGATAATCCTTCCTGCAGTACTCCAGGGGAAAGCAAGTAAACAAGTAGAGGTAACCAGCCCCAAGCTTTGATACCTGATGGAAAATTCCATCCCACGGTTGTGTTTTAGAACAAATTCTGACCTGTCTAGGTTTGAACTCTTAATTTCTGTAGTAAAGAAGTTGTTTACAAGATCTTACTCATTTACAACTTAAGTCTTCTGTCATTGTGATTTCCACTTATATAAGGGGAATACTAGCCATGCAAACACCAGTCACCTGTCTTTGATGTTTTATTGGGTGGCAAGTCCGGAACAGGTCTACATAAACACATCTACACATGCAAATCTCTGCCCTACAGACTATATCCACCCTGTGCGTGTGTGTGTATATATATGCCTTACTGACGTACATCTAGTTGTTTTGAGGATTTTTTGTAGATTTTCACTGCTGAGAAATTGAACCCTATGCATATTCCCTTTCAATTGTTAGGTTGTCTTTGTATTTAAACTGATTTTTAGGAAAGTGTATATTTTTTCACCTTAAAACTATTCCCTATGTTTCATCTCACAAAGTTCAACAATTATGATGGGTTATGGGTGGGAATGGGAAAACAGTAGCCTCAGCCCATTTTTTTAGAAGTTTTCTGAATAGCTGGAGAGAACAGCTGAATAGCTGTAATCTTTTGAAAAGATTAAAAATTCATAAGGGAATAATAACATCTCAATTTTTACTTAATTAACAGAATTCCCAAATCTGAAAAATGCTGTCTTATCCTAATTAACATGTTTTTTTATGAAAGAACACTTGCTATAAACCCTGAGGTGAGAAAGCCACCAGATGTGTGGGGGCTTTTTTGTTTTTCTTTTTTTCTGGGAGTGAGTTCTCAGCAGATATTGGAAAAAAAAAAAAGAATCTCACATCATAAATCTTGAAGGTGAAAATGGTGTTTAAAAATATTACTTCTCTCCTCTTACCTCACCATGGTCAAATTTTATCACAGAGAATAGCAGCACCCCTAGAGAATTGAAGTCTGTCACTCAGCTCTGGGATGTGGTTGTAAGTAGGAACCGGCATAACTGAAATGAGTGGGAGAGAAACAGGAGTGTGACCTGATGGACCAGCCATCTCAGAGGTGATTGCATCCGCCTGCTTCTCATCCCATGGCTTTTTACAGCGATTGTGGTATTCCTGGTACAGACAGTATATGAAGGTGATTGCTTGAGAGATAGACATGCCTTGAGCAGGGGGTAGATGAAGTATAAACTCATTCAAATGTAATAGAAGTGAAATTAATACAGCTGTGCTTGGGGCGTTTGTTACTGTCAGCAAAGCTGCGTGCCCTTGTGTCATATGAGGATCATCTGGTTTGTGCTTTTATATTATCTGGGCAAATCTCTGAGCAATGTGAGCAATGCAGCATGATACAATGGAGGTTTTGACTGACTTATTCTGACTGCATAATATTCAAACCAGTCATTTAAGCAAAATCTTTTATTTTAAAACAGCAGCAACAATAACAAAACTATTGCTTGTGACCTGTCTACAATATGTGTGTGGAGAGTAGTATGCCCTAGGCAAGGTGCACGGCAGGGCTGGATGTACCTCATCTTTGGGGTAGCTCCAGGTCAGATTTGCAATTTTCCAGCCAAACTCTGGTTCTCAATACCGGTGCGGTCACTGGATCAGCTGCTGCCTTGCTGCAGCCATCCTGGGCTACCATGGGTCTGGAGCGTTCCCCACTGTTTGGGCTCTTTGAGTTGAATGCGGGTAATCAACTATCGATGTCAGCTGATCGCACAGGTTTATAAGTAATGGTTGGATGTTGTTTTGAATGAGACACTCTTGTTCAAATCAATTTGGGAGTAATATAATAATTTGGGAGTGGGGCAGCAGCTGCTACATTAGTCTTATTGGCCTAGGCATAGCAATTAGAGATGATAACTTCTCTTTCAAAGTTCAGAAACTGTTAATAACCTTAGCTATTGTAGGCCAGGCAGCGAGTTAATCCTGAAAAAAGCTGATAGTATAAAGTTGCTCCTTGATTCTCAGTGACTGTTAGTAGGAGATTCCAGGTTTGTGCCTATAAAAAAAAATAAAATTATGAACGTACTTTATCTGTAACAAGTACCATATACTAAAAGCATAATAAAATGCATCATTTAATGTAGAAGCCCAGGAAAATTAAAAATAATTAAAAAAAAAAGCAGCAGCATAACTTATAGAAAGGAAAGAAGGGAACAGAAATAAGATAGGATATGGACCCAACCGCAGTCATACTTTTGGAGAGCCTTTGTGGAACTGAATAAGGAAAATCCCTAAAAATACGGAGAGGTGCGCTGAGGGAGACGTTCCCTCTGCCTCTGGTAGGAGGTGGCTCTGGTGACAGGGTGGAGCTGAATCTCTGGATGGTGTCTTGGTGATGAACTGGAAATCTGTGCGCTCTGCTTTTCTGGTATAGCATGACTACGCCAGAAGCATGGTTATTTTTTTTGTTGGAAAGGAAAACAGAGTGCTAAAATGAAATACAGTAGCATAATCTTCTGTCTAGGTAAGTAGAAAAACTTCTACCAGTTGCAGAGAAAGTAGTGTTATACCTCTAAGAATTTTGGTGCTATTTGGAATTTACTGTGTGTATATGTTAATATTATGATTCATGAATGATGATGTTTAGGCTTCCAGGTACTAAACATGATGTTCTGAATGTGCAGCTTGTTTAAAATGCCATGTTTTCATGGAAACATGGAGCAATCCTGCCATGGATGTGCCTAATATAACTGTAAAGGAAGTGTTACATTAATAATAGGCATTTGTTCTCTTAATTTGAATCTATTTCTTTTTTTTTTTAATTTGTATACTTTTCAAATTAGATATAATAATGTCTATTTTGCTTTTTATGTTCCAGCGAATTCGAGAACTAGAAGATAAAATAGAACTTCAA
Source organism: Aramus guarauna (assembly GCA_013400195.1). NCBI lineage: Eukaryota > Metazoa > Chordata > Aves > Gruiformes > Aramidae > Aramus > Aramus guarauna. The sequence continues at coordinate 1,110,475 of VXBL01007052.1, read as the reverse complement.
AAGAGGCAACTCAAAGAAATTGAGGAAAAGGTAAACAAAAGCCTCGGCAATGCCAATGGATTTTTTTTTTCCATAAGTTATTTTTCTCTGTTGCATTGACATTAATAGTACTAAACCTAATATCACAAAATCTATTTTAAAACAAGATAAAATTTGAGTTCAAGTCATTGCTGCATGAAATGAAGCTCTGTCCCTAATCTGCTCAAAATTATTTGCTCTCTGGGTTTTCTATCAAGTACAGAAAGGAATCAAGGGGTCTGGAAAGACACTGGACTAGAAGGGGGAGGATTTGCTGTGGTTTAGATCAAGAAACAACCTAAAGATTTGTCTCTGTGTAACAGAATTGGTTAGCTCAACTCCGTTCTTTGGGTAACATTGCTTTGCAAAACTTGAGTACTGAAAATTAAAACAAAGTTAATGAGGTAAATGTGACAAACACTGCAAACAAATAAAATATTTCTTGCTTTAAGATAGAAACAAATTCCAAATGAATATCCTGGATCCAAATTTTGTCCTCTTTTGAAGAAGCTCTGATTGAGGCTTAGGACACTGTGGTCCCAAGCAAGAGATGGCACAAGGTTCCTGGACTGTGGGCTCAAGTGTTTCCCAGGTCTGTGGAGTTCAGGCTGTTCTGCAGGGCGTGGGCTGACCATGGGGCTTTCTCGAAGCCCTAGCAAAGTGCTTTAGTTACGTTGCTTTTGCTAAACCAGTGCCTAGATCCCAAGATGAGTCGCATCATCTCAGGTTCCTTTTCTCTGCTCCATATGACTACCTAATCCTACATAAACTTGATACTGGGCTGAATGGAATAGTTAGTGGAGTTTTCAGTCATTGGGGGTGTTTTTTCTTCTTTTTTCTCTTTTCTTCTTTTTTCTCTTTTCTTCTTTTTTCTCTTTTCTTCTTTTTTCTCTTTTCTTCTTTTTTCTCTTTTCTTCTTTTTTCTCTTTTCTTCTTTTTCCTATTTTCTTCTGGGATCAGAATGGGATAAAAGAGCAAAAGGAAGGCTTTTAGAGGACTCCAGGAGTTGGAAGAGGTCAGTGGAGTTTGCTGAACTGAGAGGCTTTGGGGAACAGTGCACTGGATGTGGAAGGTTTCTTCCTCATCCTTTGCTGCTCTCACTGTCCCTTCATCTGATCTCGGGATGTGGTGGCCCTCCGTGTGTCACCCTCTGGGTGTATTGCACTTCTAGCAGCTACTCCAGTTCCCTCAGCAGATTCCTTGGCCCCTTTTGCTCCCACAGTAGTTATCTCCCCTCTGCAGTACCTCATCCTGCACCTTTTGAACTGTGATATCCAGCTGGGTTTGTGGAAGAGCCAGGAAGAGAGCTGTGAGGAGCTGGGCTGTCTCCTGCTGTTGCTAATTGTCACTTTACATCGCTCCTACTACTCCCTGGCTGGGGCTAGTCTGTGTGCATCCATCAGGGAGGCAGTGATCCCTCTTTCCACTCGCAGAGGAACACAGGCAGTATCCACCCCTTAAAGGATTCTTTTGCTGCCTTTACCCTCTTCTGCCCTGGACCGTTTCTATACCTGAAGCTGTTCCTGCCTAACAGCCAGTGATATCTAAAATGCTACAGTTAAGTCCTCAAGGTAGAGAAATCTTAAGGGACAGGTGATATCTCTACATGTTAATTATTGCAAATATTAGTATTTATCCACCTGTTCTAAAACATCAAGATCTCTAGATGTTGCCTTTGCCAAAATGCCTTTAATGCATTGCCATTACAATTTACAGAGTAGGTATTGGATTAGGCAGACTGCTAATTTTGAAAATGGAAGTTAGCATTATCTGTGCTGGTTCATCAGTGCAATGGATGGGGAAACGTACTGGAAAAGAAACACCTTAATCACAAGCTTAGCAGAAAGCTAGTAATGAGTTAAAATGATTAACGTTCTCTTTGCCTTAATGTTACATTAGCAGGAAACCTCAAAAAAGCTTCATCATTTTCTGTTATCCTTTCAACTCCTGGGTGGGTCAAGGGCTTCCTTCCATCTGTATTACATTTTAATTTTTTTTCCTTGGGATTAAATCCCATTCTGAATTTGACTGCCAAAGGAAGATTGTGTTGCCAGAGAATCAACGAATTATCTATTTCTTTGTTCTTCTGAAGGTTTAATATTCAGTGGGTACACTGACACCTACGTGCTGCTGATACTGAGCACAATGATTTCTTGTGGAGAGAAGCCTTATGCTGCAGAAGGAAGGGCAGTATTTATAGCTGAGCTTCATCGCTGGCTGTAGCTAAGGGCAATGCACTGCTTATAGTTACTGTGTCATGAGCATGGCTTTTTATTTTCCTTTAGGAATGGATTCAATTTTTAACTTTTATGTAAAATTCTGTCAAATCAGAACATAAGGATGATGGTATTTTTGCCCTATAGATTCTTCAGCAAGCTGTCTTACTTCTAAAGGCTATACAAAAGAATAATGTAAAATCTCAGTTTTATTCTATGAGTTGATGTATGAGGAACAAGTCCTGTTTAAACATGTCACGGTTTTCTCATAACTAATGCATTTAGTTTGTGCCCTTGGCTTGGTAAGTCTTGGTTCAGGAAAGCTTTCAAGCGTGTGATTATAAGTACTTGCTTATACTGAGACACAAAGCCAAGCCTAATATTGCTGAAGTGACATAATCCACAAATGTTACTATTTGTAAAGCTGCCCTCAAATACTGAATTTTGTACCGTTACCCCTTTTTAGAGTAAGATGGGTATACTGTATCTCTCTTTCAGATAAACTCAATTAATACTGATGTACAACTAACTGCTGTAATGTCCTTGGATTTCATATTACATATCTTACATCTTTTTTCTTTTCTTTTTTCCTCATTTTCTTTTGATCTTATGTTATAGTTTTTGTTCCTTTTTTTGTTTTTTTCACTAGCATTCATTCTGTGGCCTTGATGACACAACTGAGCCAAGACGTGTGGTTGGTATTCTTTATAATTTTTGTACTCAAGTTTTAACTCTTAGATTTTGCCATATTTTGAGAATTGTCTTCATAAGACCCTGAAACCATGGGGGAGGGTATACTGGTTTTGCCCGCACAGAGAAGAATCACCTGTAGAATCTGACCTGGATGCCTTCAGTTACTTTCCTAGACTTCTGCACAGGGTCATTGGGTTTTCAACGAGAAATGATTTTGCATTCTGGGATACTGACTGCCCTAACTGCAGTGGGTGGTTTTGAATACTGCAGAGCAGGTACATTTTGTCTAAAAGTTCACGTATTGCTGTAGGATCCTACCTTCTGTCATGCCGGATGGAGAGGTAGCTAACACTGGTTTTCAGTTTTATTTTTTAAAAAGCCCTGTAAGTATCACCACCCATGCAAAAAAGGGTTCATTTTACTTCATCAAGATCCTTGAAACCATGAAATAAGTTAGGAAATAATAACCTTATTTCCCTTTTATGAGGCAATGTAAAGGTTGCAGTGTGACTGACCCTCCATGTGCCCAGGCAACATGGGAAGAACAAGGATAAGAAGCCTTCATGTCTCTCCCTTGAGACACTGCTATCCTTTCCACAGCGTCCTGATCCTTTCAGCTCAATGCAAAAGACAGAGTAAATTTCTTCAGCTATAGCAGGATCTAAAGCGGCAGTGCTCACATTTCATACAGAACAAGGAGGTACAATTAGAAAATCAGTCCTAGCCCTCTTCCCTGGAGTTTCAGTAAGGATGGTAACTCAACAAGCTAACTGTTAGAGGACTAAGCTATGGCTTAAAACTATTGGATATTTACACAATCTTTTTTTATTACTGTTTTGTTCTGTTGCTTGTTTGTATTTTTAAAACTGAAAAAACACAATGCTTTACAAATCTTTACAATTTTTCCATGTCTTTTCTTCTTGGAATCTGTTGTGTATTATGTTCATGGAATCTCCATATAGTAGGAGATGCAGTTAATCAACCCCTTTGAAACTGCTATGAAGTTTCATATGATGAAGCACAATGACAACAGTGACCCAAAAAAACTATTATATTTACCCAGCTTTAAGCTTGAAACCGTATTTTCTTCTGTCCAGATCACAAGTACTTTTGAAAAATCAGACATGCATTCTCATGGGCTCTTTTGGTGGTTTAGTCAGCTCCCAGTAAATTGGCTCTGGTCTTCCATTACTAGCATTGCTGGATATGTTTTATATTTTGCAATAAGATGGTGGTAGATGTAGATGGGTGGAATGTAATCCAAGGGTATTATTGATTTGTTACAAGTGCAGTAGCTTTCTTTTCATTGCTAGATGGACGTTGAAAATTGAAATTGAGCAACATTTGTACAGGATTTTAGGTATTCCTTTTAAAATTTCCTTTATTTTGTCAAAAATCAAGCTTGTAGAGAAGTCTTTGAAGAAAGGGGAAGTCTTGTGGTATGCTATTCACCCTCACCACAGTTTGAGTTGAATTTTCTGTTCTGCAGAGATCAGAAAGGACAGATGCTATTTTGGTTAATGTAAATTTGAAAGAGTAACGTTAAAGGAAGTCACCAAACTATTGTCTTTAGAGTTTCATCCAGCTTTTTTACTCCAGTCCTTGTTTGAAATCCTAACATCTGGATGAACATATTTGTTTTTAAATACTCTGAGAAGGATGCTGGACAAGTTTAGGGACACTTTATAAACATTCGATAAACTTAGTGAGAGCACCAACCTTTTAAAAATTACATTTGAAATATTTTGAGATGCTGTTAGTTCAAAATATTTTTACAAGTTCAAGGTTTACACCTGGTCTACAGGCTTCCATGCTGATATAGCTGATAGTATTATGGGTGCCATTTGCAACAAACAAAACAAAACAAAAAAACCCTCACCACGTGTAATTAGTCTCCAGAAACTACATTGTGCTGGTATAACCTACTATTCTTCCCGTTAACTAGTTAATTCATAGTTGGCAACAAGCCATTTGAGGGTATAACACAGGGACAATGGCTGTGTAGCCATATAGCTACTCAACTCTCACGTTTCTAAGAGTGCACATCATATTGTGGTGCTAGTGTGGAGGGCAATTTCCTTTAACTCATCTTGCCAGGTGTATCTGCTTCTGATTAATGTAACACAGCAAAGCTCATTTTAAGAGACTTAACTGTAGTTGGACTCCTGAACCTTGTTCATTAGTTCAAGGCAACCCAGGTGGTTTTCTGATAGTAATTCTGGTTCTTGTTATTTAGAACATTACATCAAACTTTTAGAGACCATGGTGTCTGTGGTTTAGGGCTGGATGCCAACACCTATTTCTAAATTAATGTTGTCTATCTAAAGCTCAGCAGACTTTTTTTTTTCTCTTGTTTTTGGGTTTTGTTTTTGTTTTGTATACAGGCTATTAAAAGAACCTATGGAGTGAACAGCTGAGTCCATGTGCAAAAATACAGAAAATATTTATTGAGCAGCTTTAAATTGGTGCATTTTTTTTTCATAAAACAGTTTGCATAATACTTGAAGCTGCAAAATGAAATAAAATTTGAGATTTTTTTTAAAGATATAGCTTCAAGCTGGAATGAGTTGATAATCAAATAAGGACCAGCACATCATAAACACTGAAAAAATCTAAACAGAATTTACACTCTCACACCAATCAAACACTGGAAAAAATACAAGTGCAATTACTGGCTGCTATGTGAACTGTTATCTACTGAATGGTTTTCTTACAGTACTGACATCTTTGTCTCCATACTGCATGCTTTCAAGAAACGTCGTTTGCATTTCACCCAGGAAACAGAATCTCCTTTTTAATATCTATCTAAAAAAGCTAAGTGTTTGACAATAAGTTCTCTATAGTAAATAGCTGACAGGAAAACAAAACAAAACAAAACAAAACAAAAACCAAACTGTTCAAAGTTGGAAACAAATAGAGATTTACAACCCCACAGTGGTAAAATTCACAAGTTGGAAATCCACAGATGGAGAAGAGATGAGTTTTGGAGAAAGGCGAGATGGTAAATTGAACTAAGAAAACTTGGAAGTGGGTAAGAACTGCATGGAAGAAATTATCTTTTTAATATTTCTTGAAAATTAAGGCAATAACCTGTAAAGATAGCATTGGGAGAATGAAAGATCCTGAGCTCGCCTGAGAGGTCAGGAAAAGAGAATTCATGATGCACTGTGCTCAGTTATCTCTTCAAGAAGAAAGAGGCGCTTGAAGAAATGGGTGTGAAGATGAATGTGATAAGCAGAGAAATAGATGGAAATAAACACTTGGAAATCACGGTATCCTCCCAGGTGAAGTAAAAGAACATTGACATTAGCTACCAGGAAGCAAAATGGCACAACCTCAACCAGTAGAGGTAGATAAACACAGTCAAGGGCATTGACCACCTGAACTGCAAGAAAATTTTTGGGTGAAGCACAGATTGAAAAAATGAAACTTGAAATGAGGTATTGAAGATGGAAAATGGTTAGAAAATTCAAAAAGGTTAGGCTTTTCTTTCAAAGAGGGAAAAGCAAATCGTTTCAGAGATGGAAAGACATTACGAAGAAATATATAATTTTAATTATACTTTGAATATTGAGGAAAGCTGAAAATATTAAGAGCACAATATTAAAAGATAACTTTCTCCTCCCTTACATCATCTTTGTGTTAAAAGGGCTAGATAGAAAGCTACAGAGAGACAAGTCTGCTCCCATGGACACACTGAACTCCAACATAGAACATAGAGTGGAATAAGATGGTCACGATAATACATCAGATAAAGCAGAAATTATGGTTGAAAAAAATAACATAAGGCAAAGAACAATCAAGGCAGCACAAAGAAAGCTGAGGAAAAGATTTGTCATAACAACTGAATAGCTCACTGTCGAAGGTGCAGGAATCAGCCTCAAGAGAGGCCACTTTTCACAGACAATTTTTAGGCTCTGAAGTAAGACCAGAGATAGACTCTTCACAAAGAATCACCAGACAAGATCATTTACCTGCTGAAGGAGCTGAGGCACTCCACAAGATTAATTCAGTCAGATGCAGCAAACTGTGGCTCGTGTGAGGGTCTGAATAACCCTGTTTCCTGGTACAAAGCACAATTTAAATTGGAACAAGGATCATGCAGAAGTTTGGAAACTTGATCCCCAAAAGAATGTATTGCTCACAATGTGTTGTTCAAAAGGAACAGACATTTAGAGAATGTGGTTTTTCAAATAGAGATTTTTTCATGTTTTAATTAAAGCTTTTAGCAGTGTGATGACAGAAAAATTAGGTCTTCCCTGCAAAAGAAAGAGTTTTGGTATTACTCTGAAGAGAAGGACCATAACTGGAGATAATCACAGCGTAAGATAAACAAACCAGGTGCTGATGAAGGAACAGAAATTGGAAAGTATGATACACTGGGCAAAGAAACACTCTTTTTTTCTCATAAACATAGTTTTGCTCATCACTGCTTTGGAAATGAAACTATAAGCACAAACATGGGATGGTCAGAGCATGTGGCTGCAACGGTAAGCGCACTACAGAGACAGGAGATGGTCTTGTTACAAAGCAGGAAAGGTATGAACAGTTTTGTTTTCCCTTTTTTTTTTCTTTTTTAATGTGTTTTGTTACATTGTAATTCACATGGGACAGTTTTCTGAAAGGAACTGGCTTATTTGGGTGACATTTTCTATGACATTTTTGATGGTTTTATTCTGTGCTGAGCTAGCAGGATTTGTAGTTTTGGAAAACTGAGTATATCATTCCAGCCTTACTATCCATTGCATATTGGTATTTATTATAGAGCTGGGAACAGGTACAGTGTATTAACTGACTAGATTCAGTCCATGCAAGGTGCTGGGCCTGATTTTCACTTTGTGACACAGCTTTTTAATAATCTGTTTCAGCTGTATAAGCAAAAAAGGAGGCAATAACTTTTTCATTTCTGATGTTGGTCATAACATCTTTCATAAAGCTGGTCATAACAGCTTTCCTGGTTTTATGCTGAAGTACTCAGTAGTTTTCTGGATGAAGCATCAGAAGTGCCAAATGTAGCTTGTCTTCCCAAGCCTAAATTTAAAAATTCCTTTTAGGCATGGTTTCATAACCTGTCAGAGATGAAGTAGACTTTTAAGTAAAATATTGAGTACAGAATTCCAAAATACCAGTTAAATACACTGAATGTTTCTCTGAAATAGTCATAGATTGCCTTTTGAATAGGACATATCTTCGTTTTTAATCTTCTGTCTTTAAACAATAATAATGTCATACATCCAAAATAAGTATGATTTCTTTGGTCAAAACCATACTCAACTTTACAAACTCCTCAATTTAGTAAAAAAAATAAATCCTCTTTTCAAAACTTTGTTGCCTAATTCCTTCATGAATTAGTCTAATTGAATCTCTTATGGGGATCTTATGTTGTGAACTGTAACTCCTTTCATACATACTGAATTACTTTGAGGCTAATGAAATGGGACTCTCTCATAAATAACTGATGTGTTCAGAATCGAGAATGACTGGTCATTTGATCATCAGAGGCTTACATTCTTATTGCATGCTTAGACTGCAGTACCTTGAGAATCTAATTGGGTTTTTTTCATCATGGATCTTTCATCTGGGAGAGAACAAGAATTTTCTTACTGTATTAAAATGCCCAGTAATGAAGGAGTTGATATGCTCAATTTTAATGTTAAAATTGATACTTCTTGGATTTTCCAGGAATTAGAAGATGCAAGCATACCTGATGAACAAGTAAACAGTGCTGGAGAAGAGAATTTGAACCTCAGAATAAAAGAACTGGAAAAATCAGAGCAAAAACTTAAAGATGTTCTAGAGGACTATGCGGAGTCAGATTCTGTCATAAGAAATAGGTAAATAAAAGGATTTTTTGCATTCAAAATTAATGTAATGTGACAAATGTACTCTTCTCTTTGCCCCATGTATTGGCTGTCAAATGATACATGAAGAACTTTATGTGTTTTTAGGGTTTCTAATAAGATGCATGTATAAATATTTTGTGTAGCTGTCAGAATAGAAATGCAATATTCAGATTTTTCTTATTATTTATATCAGATTTACAGCATGATCTAAAATCTTGTTGCAAATAGCTTTCTCAAGATGTTTCATTCTTAAATATTCATAAGCTGTAAATTCTGCTTGTAAAATATATCCCTGTCCCTTTAAGCTAAGAGTTAATCTGGAATTTTGTGTTGCAAAAAAGACTCCTTGTTTCAGAAAGCTTCATCTACCTTAGTATGTTAATGCTAATCATTACAGTAGCTAAAGGTGCTATTAAGCATTAATTATGTAGTTGACTAGAGTAATAAGATCAAGGTTTTGATACTCAGCAACTGCACTATTCTAAACAAAGCCAAATATTTAAAAGGATAGAAAATATCAATAGCATTCAAAATAATTATTGGTATAATTTCTTAATTGCTTTGATTCATCAAGGGATTTGGCCAGAAATGTTTTAATAATGGGCTTTTTGTCAAAATAATAATGAATCTTTTTTGAAATGGAAGCTTCTGTACGAATGGGCCTGTTTTCACAAAGATTTTGTGGAGAAGATGGGAAGAACTTTATTTAAAACCAAAACAAAGAAAGTACAAGAGAACAGTTCAAGGAAAGCAAATTGACCAGCTGAGACTTGCCTAGGTTATGGGAAGCCCATTTTCAGGGACCTTGGGTAGCCAGTAGAAAGAAAAGAAATCCTGCCCCTGAAGTTCTTTTGGCTGAAGAACAAGGAATGATGTGGAAGGCAGAATTATTGGAAAAAACAGAGAAGCAGAGTCAGTAGCTGTAACTAGCAAGGGCATAGTTTTGAACTGATGTGTCCCAGTTTCCTGCAGTGCCTGCCATGGGGATGACCTTGTCAGGTTCACTTTGATGCACGATGATGTACTATTTAATGATGTGTTTTCTATCTTAATCCTATTGCTTCAGAAATACATTTTTATCTGAGATTTTTGAATGAATTTTTATTGTCATGCTGGGGTGGAGGTGGCAGGAAATTTTGGCAGGCAGGGGCAGTAAGACAAAGCTAGAAGATAGAAATGAGTGATAGAAATGACTGTTGAAGGTTGTATGAAGAAATTCAAGAAGATATGGTACAGCGCAGTCCTGAGTGGCACGAGAGTAATGTATGCATCTCTGAGATGAGAATAGAGTAGGCTCTAGTACCTGCCACAGGTGGTGAGAGACTGGAAAAAAAATTTCCTTAACAAAAAAATGATGTTGTGGAATTCACAACTGTTTAAAACATTGAGAAAATTTTGATGTGTAGGCTGAAAAGGGAAGGAAAACATCAAGGAAAACATGAAGTGTGCTCTTGTAAGATTATTTTAGGTATTCCTCATGTGTAGAGGAACCCCATCACATTGCACCACATTATCTTTACCCTACCATTTATATAGCAACAGTTAAAGCAAACCTATGTTTTGTCAAAATCCAGTTTTGTGGACAAAGTCAGTACAGTTATGCATTATACCTCACCTGCTGTGAGGTATGTTACAAGTAAGATGTTTTCCCTTCTGTAACACACAGTTACTCATAGGTTACCTGTAATCTTAATTTTGATGGGGAACATTTACCTTCATCAAAAAATTGGAATTTGCTAACCGTGAACCTAGCAAAATCCTATGATCAGATACATGGAGTAACCGAAGTGTTGTGGTTGTCTTTATGGGAAGTTGTTACTTTATGTAGCATGCCAAGCTTCAGTGAACATCAGTCTTGTAAATGTGTTTGCTTATGGTTTTCATATGAAGCCAGCAGAGAGAGCCTGAACATAGACATTGTCTTTAACAGTTTTGAGAGTTTCCAGCATAACATGCAAACACCAGTAGACTTGTTAAGAATTAAATGTTTATTATTAGTGATCAACAATTTGTTACTATTTTATTATTGGGAGAAAAATGGAAAAATAAAGATAAATTGATGCATTGCTGATGACTGCTTATCCATCTGGAACTCTACTGCATGGTATTTACTTAGCAAAGATCTTAATTCTCACTATCACAGGATGAAAGAGCTGGAGCTGTCACACAAAACACTCCTTGTGACGATTGATCAACTAAATGTGAAGTTGCACCGGGTTGAAAATGCAAATGTGCGTGTTAAAGGGAAACTGCAAGACATTCGGGAGGACCTGATCAACTTGGTGAGGAGAATATTGTTTCAAATGGCCTAGTTTAGCTTCTCTTTGTGGTAATAATTTATAAGTCAATCTCATCTCCAGTGACCTCTCCTGTGTTTAAGCAATAAATCATCTCAATGTTTCTCTTTTTCTACATCCAGAGGAATCAGAAGAACTTTTTCATCTTTTTTTCTATTCCTCTTATGTTTTTGATAGCACTGCCATCATTCCTCTCATTTGGGCCCTTAACCATTGGGATGTATGCTACTGCTCCCTTCTTTCTCCCCAGACCCCACCTAGCGCACTCCTTCTCCATAGGTCAGACCTTTTATTTTTCTAGCCCCATAATAAAGTATTTTTTGGTTCCCTACCATATGTGATACAAGAGCACAAAACAGCTGACACAGCCTGCTTTCTGTACAAAATGCATCTGGCTCTTGAATCGGTCACGTTTTCAAGCTGGGCCCCACCGGCTGTTGCATCCACTTTAAGCTTCCTGCTTAGCTTTGTGTCCTCTTCCAGCTTTCCCAGAATGGTTTGGGTCTCACCTTCTTTCCTGGGATGCATGGTAATGTGGGCCACCACTCTGCAGAGCCCTGCCAGTGCGAGCCCTCCTCTGCAGAGTGCCCTTCGCCAAGAGCAAGGGGACCTGGTCCCTCATTGCCAAGAACATCCCGTTGCTGATTTCATGCCTTTGATACTCTCTCTCTACCGTGTCTGGTCTGAAATTGTCAGTTCTGCAGTGGAAAGTCTTCAGTTGTCCTGAGTGCTAGTACTTCTGCACGTAAATGTTACGTATCAGAAAGATCAGCTGTTGGTTGGTAATGTGTGCAACGGGCATTTTTACCTAGTTTTCACAGCTCATTGGATGGATAAATGAAAATAGAGAAGGAATGAAAATTATTCATGGATGGTCTACAGTGAAACAATGGCTTTTGATTCTGTTTATCAAAAGATACATTTTCATTGTCTCAGTTTTTGAAGTCAAAGTTGAAAAATCTGACAGGACACTACTACCATGCAGTGCAACTCATGACTCTGTGTTTTTAATTAAAAGTTAAATGTATTTTTTAAGACTGAGGAAGCTTAGGCATACGTATATTGCCAGCAACAGTTAAGCAAACTATTATCCCGCACCTACTGACTTTCCACAACGTTTCAGCCTAGTGTTCCTCCTGTCCTGTCCTTGCTAGTAAACCACTCAGACAGAAAAATACTGGAAATCAAAAAGACTGACCTAAAGAACTGCCTGAAGAAATACAGTAATGTCTCTGTGCCTTCACTCTTGCTTCAAAGTTGCCACAATGGCACTATGATACTGGTGGCTCTGTCTGCTCAAGGCAAGGGCAGCATGTGAATCATGAAAGCCTCCTCTGTCTTTCTCTGACATCTTTCACCTCTGTATGTCTCTGTTCAAACACACTTTGGTGCAAATCAAAATTCTAAAGTCCTTCTCAAATGGGTTCAAAAGGCATCTGTTCCTTTCTCCTTCCAGAGGGCTCATCAAAGGAGGTGACAGGTGTGGTGGCGGGCAAAGGGCAAAAGCTTTGTCTCTGGAAAGCACGTGTCCTGTTTTCTATATCAGAACCACAGCTTCTCTGCCTGTAGCATCTCGGTGTACGCTACTGTCAGTGTTAAGGATATGTTACTGTATAGTTCAGACCTCGTTGTATGAATTCCATTCCAAAGGTTTCTTTTGATTTAATATGTACTTTAGAACATGCAAAAGAAAGTGTTTAAAAATTTCCTATATTTTATGTATTAGTAGATGTGGGTGAGTTTGTGTTTTGTGTGTTTCCTACTGCGATGTTTCAGTGATGGCTGAAATGACAAAACATTAGGTCAGTTTTGCTCTAAATGCAGGATTTTACTAGCTTTAACAAATTTCTACTTATGTAATTCCTGAGTTTCCAGAAAAAAAAAGGCAGAATTGTTGCAAAATTAAGAAGAATGCTAAGGGAAGAAGAGGTTTAGAATTAAGACGTTAACCATACAAATCCCTGAAATTGTAGGTTGAAAACCAGGAAAAGTCAAAGAAGAAGCAAAAAGAAAAATTACATTGGCTTCAGGAGCAGCTGAAGACAAAAGAAGATGAAATAAAAAGCCAGTCAGTGTATTTTGAGCACTACAAACAAAGGCAGAGACAACAGACAGCAGTGCTGAGAGAAAGGGAGCGTTACCTTCGGGGTGAGATATCTAGGCTGGAAAAGCAAGCCCTAGATCTTAGTGCCCATGTTGCTCTTTTGACATCCAAGTTAGAAGAGGGAATGGTGCAGTATCTCCAACAGAAGCTGGAATCAGCATTCAGTGGGACTCAGGGCTGTAGATGCTCTGATGTGAAAGTAATGGAATTGAAAACTTGCATTGAAAAAGTGGAGCATGACATGAAAAGCCACCTTGAGACATTTCAGCAAAATCTGAAGTTCTTAAGTGAAAAAGAGGAGGACAACAGAAGAGAACAGACGGACCTGCAGACTGAACTCCAGTACTCCCAGGACATGGAAGACTTTCTCAGGAGAAAATTGGAAGAATCTTGCCATCGTGTTTATAATCTGAAATTATCTGAAATCAAACTACAGGAAAAAGTGGGAGAGCTTTTGGATGAAAATAGGGCTTTAAAAGATCAAGGTAGGGTGAAGTTGAAAAAGCAGAAAGAAAAATATTCCCAGTTTACAAGATTGGAGAATGGAGACAACAATGTTAACCTGGTAAGTAAAAATAAGGCTTCTTGTAATTAGCTTTTATCTTTATATTACTCTAGATTACACTTGTCATTAGACATGCAATTGAGATGTAAGTGTGAGGCTTTTTCCTTCTTGTATTTGTTGCCTTTACTTCTGTTGCTGCATTACTACTTCACAGTGACCAACTCATACTGGAATCTGTAGTTGGAGCTTCATTGCATCAGTGCTTTTATTGGGTGCACATTGAGGGCACCTTACAAATCTTGTTTCCTTAAGTTTTTAAGTGATGTGCCCAAGGCAAAAGGTCTCAGCTGGTACTAGAAGCAGAGCCCAGAAGAACTTCTGAGACCTCTGTCTCGTGAACACCATTCAGTGGAGGAGTACACATACGGTTGGGTGAGTTTTCACATGTTATTCATGCCCAAATGCTGAAGAAAAAAGCATAGCTGACAATAAATCTTGTCTGTGAGATTTTCTGGATAATTGTGAACAAGGGAAGATGGATACAGTATTCATGACTGATTGTGAGTTGAGATATTCAATGGTTTGCAGCTCTGTAGTATTGTGATATGCCCTGAATACACTGAATAGGACTTGTTTGCTTCAAGCACTTCACTCCAGGATTGCATGGGAAAGCTCTGCATACGCTGTAGTATGACATTCAGCTTCTGCCAGTTAATTTTGCTGACAAAGAACATTTCTTTTCACCGAGAGGTCTCAAACAAAGTTTTATTCTTTATGCACTGAGGTGGAGGGTATTTTTATTCTGATGATTTGTTAAATAAAGTTAAATCAGCTAAAGCTCACGCTCAACTACCCTGTTCGGATTGTGACCTGATATCCCAAGAACTCTCCTGATTTTAACTGCAGTTAACGGAGAGGTAATGGGCATGAACAAAACCCCTTTAGTACAGGAGGACAATCAGACGGAGTACTTCCAGAACCGGAAGAAGGTAGAGAGGATCTTTTGTCTGTAAAAGCTGGAAGAAATAATGACAAAGTGTTTAACCTGGCAGTTGAATGCACCTTTGCAGACGTGGTCATTTTGTACCATTAGTGGCTCTACAGTCCCAAAGAAGTGAGCTCCAGGAGGTTGTCTTTGTGTGAGAGAGAGAAAGTGGTAAGATCATTCTGCAGTAAGCGGCAGCACGTGGGGGACCTTTATGGAGAGCTCAGAAGCTATGCCTCACCACGCGCAGAAAGACTGACTGCTGCTGCTCATTTTTATACTTAGCCTGAGCCATTGCTACAGTTACTTTACCTAGCGAGTTCACTTTTTCTTGGGAATGAGGACTAAGGTTTGAAAATATTTTAAGATATTTCTAGAGAGATTTGCACTGAGTTGTAAACAGGTACAACAACCAAGCACACTTAGAGGGGACTGCATAGCTAAGATGAGGAGTGAGGGCTTTCAGAGCCAGGGAAGAAGTAGTGGAGAATTACTATTGGTTTGAGAAAAGGTGAAAGTAAATGTTGAGTTATTTGAAGGTGTGAAAACACAATATATCAACTGACTAATTGCCTGAGAGTAATCCAGAAAGTCTTCAAGAAACGGACCAAATTTCTCTCTTTCTATGCTGTACCCCAATAAAAGGTTATTTTTTTTCCTCTACACAAAGTTTTCTAACCCTTTCTTTTCTCAGTATTAATTTACAGCTGTGCTGTCATAGGAGGCTACTGAGTCTCTACTACCCAGTCTTTGGTATAAATAAGCAGGCTATAATTTGTGTTAAGCCAGTTTACTTTGGTCTCTTGCACCACAGATTGTGTTCCTTAAATGCTGTGTATACCATCACCAGCATCAAGTCTTGTACCTTCTGTGTTTCTGGTTGTCTTCTCCTCCTCTTTTGGGACTGCTACTAATTTACTTGGATTTTTCTACTAGAAAAGGCTTGAGATAGCAGGGAAAGTTTCAATATCTATGATAAAAGGAGGAGGGAGACATCTGGTGTTGTACAGTAAAACTGAAGAGGATTTTTTCCCCTCATCTTGTGTTTTACTAGCACCTATTAAAATAGAATTTCCTAATCTCATTACCTTGATCTTGTATTCAAGCCAAAATAGTTACAAGAAAAATCCTATCTGAGCTCATCATACTCCATCAGCAGCTATAAAAATGAGAAATTGTGTGCAATATAAGAAAGAGTCTCATGCTGTTACTTTCTGGAAAGCTGCTTCTATATATTTTTTCAGTGAAAGAGTGAATGGGATCATTTGCCTATTTCACAGCCAGGAAAAAAGGTAATTTGTGAAGACAGGCTTATCAGACTCCTGTGAAATAGACATGGTATGAGATTCCTCAGTAAATACCATGTCATTCAAATGCCAAGCCCATCAGTTATTCTTGAAAACTAGCCTTAGTTGTTATTGCATCTTCGTGCAATAATATCTGGTCCAATTAGGTGTTTTGTTCTGGTACTGTAGAAGTGAACTACATCTCGCAGAGGGGTGTAGTCACATAAATCTTATCAGAAGTATGAATTTCCAAATTTGGTATCAGGATCCTGTCTGCAACATTCCAACTGCAGCCTGTACCTGAATGAAAAATGCACAAGATAGCGGCTGGTTCCATGTGGCTGGGTCTTGATTGGTCAGATGGTTTCTAGATGTGAACATTAAGGGTCTGTTGAAGGTGTTGGTGAAGGAAAAGTATGAAACATGAAGCAATGCACCTTTCTACAGCTTTCACGTGACAGCTGAGGTCTTGATTTCACAATATGATGTACCTAGCATCCAAGCATTTTATCTTATACATCATTTTGTGTAACTTTCTTTTGACAGAACTCACATATCAATAAAGAAAAGATATCTGGCAAGAAAGAAAAGCAAACTTGCAGGAAAGGAAAATAGTGTTTCAAGGAATTAACATTACCTTCAATATTATTGAGAGAGTGAAGGAAGAAATATTGGAAGTGAGGTTTCCCCTTAAGTCATGCCACCTAGCAAAGATGTCATAATAGAGAACTATAACATGGCAGCTGACTTGGATTGAAATCAAAATTATTCTCCCTGGTTATCCTGTGGAAAATCAAGTGGCTTTTTCTGGCTGACTATAGACTGAAGACTTTGAAGTCATTGCCTTTCCCATCTGTATGTAATTTTAAAACTGCAGCTCAGCCCAAAGTGACCAAGTTTGTTTTCTGCTGGCATTTGATGCAGAGCAGTGTAGGAAGAAAAAAAGTGACCATGTTTTTTGCACTGTAGCTGTTTTGGCTCCCACCTCCATTGTGTGTTTTATTGAGAAAATCAAACCCGAGTCTGTTCACTAAAAATGAGCATGGTGCATGGGAAACGTGACCTGCTGTATATCAAGCAATAATGGTGTTTGCTTCGCACCAGAAATTGTCACACTTTCCAAATTCAATCAGAGAGTCAAGATAAATGTCAAGAATAGAATATGAAATTTACAATTAAATTATCAATGAAAAAGAAAACTTTATTTGGAATGTTTATCCTAGTTTGAGTCCTTCCAACCTAGGAACCATTGTCTTTGTAACTGGGCACTAAACTCTTAGTCTCATTCCCTACTTGATTGGACTTTCTTTTCTCTTTGTTCACGAGCACATCATTTAGTCTCTGTTCTGATAGCGTTCCATCTGTGATCTAATATATTACATGCTTATTACTCAGATTTTCTTCCTTAACTCTTTGTAAAGAAGAAAACATTAGGGGGAAGTGTAAAACCAAGGCATTTATTAGAAAATGACAAAATGTTGGAATGAGAAAACTGTATGAAATAATAGCAATTATAATGAAATAATAAGTCTTTTGAATGTGAACTAGCAAAGGAAATTTATGTGCCTGTTTTTCATATCACAAACACTCTATATTTATAATCTAGGTTTTTTCTTTTCCTCCTCCTTTTCCCATTAAGAATGGAGACCTAATGCAGGATGACATTCCAAATCTGAAATGTGGAGCAGTATTGGATTCACCCAGAAGCAGAACTACCCAAACTCCAGTTGTGCTGCTACATGCTGAAGAGTCTGGTATGAAAATAAACTCAATTTTTTTTTGCTTTCATTTCTGTGCAATAAAAGTGATGACTTCACTCATGTGGTGTGCATGATTTAGAAGGTATAAGACCTTCTAAAAACCTCCTAATCTGGAAACCGTAGCTTGGTAAGGTGAAGCAACAACTATTTGCCAGTATGACACTAGCATTTAGGTATGAGCTTTCTCAAGAAATCCTAGAACTTTCAAGAAGCTGCAGAGATGAGGAATTAGGGGATGCTTCCCATGTCCTGGCTGAAGTGTCGTGTTTGGGAGTGCTGTGCAGCAGTCAGATTTGCTTTTTCAGACCAAACAAAGTGGAAGTTCTGATCTTGACAAATAGTATCAGGTAAATTCTTCCAACATAAAATAATGGAAATTTTATAGCAAATTTCAGTGTATACAAATGCAAACCTCTGCTGAATAATTTTAACCTGTAAGTTTAACCCATAGGTTTTCATCTGCCCACTGTAATGAGATGTATTTTCGATTTTCAGATGCTTTGAGGACTGGGAGGGGACCCCAAATATACCTTATTGTGGAGCTTAGTATTTATGTTTTCTTGTTTAATATTATGCTTATCTCTGCATTACTGGTGATGTATGCTTCTGGTAGAGAAGGTAGCTTTGAGCATACTCTCACTTAAATACTTTTCTATTCAAAACATCTAGTCAGATGGTTTTGGGTCTGTTTTTCATGTAACTGTCTGGGAGTGGCATTACAATTGTCCAGTGCTTTACCATAACAGAAACACCAGGATGTAGCTGTGATGGGCTACAGCAGATAGAGGAGCTACCAGAAGAACTTCTACCAGTTTTAGAACACAATTCCAGTGTCTTTTCAAAAGTTGCTGGTCTAGCTGAGATTGAGCAGGTGAGAAGAAAAGTTACCACTATTCTTGCTGTCTTTGTGCATGTGAGTCTGTGAATTTTGAGATAAAATGAAGTGTTGGTGTATTTAAAGATGAATATAAAAATAGTTTTAAATCATAGCTGCTAAAGATGTTATTCAAGATGAATACAGGTGTGCACCAAGCAAAAGATTGACTTATTTATACCTTATTTCGATCATTACTCTCATTGCAAATCTTTATATAATTTGAAAACTCTTTATATGGAAATATTTTTTTCTCATCTGTCTGTAATCAAGTATTTTATGGATAAAGTGAAAAATAAATTATGATTAGCAACATAGAATGATATATCTTGGCTTATATTTTTCAGTTTGGAACATTTCTTTTTTGCTATTACCAGGTCACCCTTGGAACAAAGAGGGCAGGTACTCTAGAAGATAGTTCCACTTTGTTCAGATGTACCCCAAGTTATTGTGCAGCAAGACTGCTTCCCCCTTGCTCTGAGAAGTTAACTAATTATGAGACCAGTAAGGAAACCAAAGATGAAGAAAACTTTTCTCTCTTGAAGGAACAAGCTATAAATTTACCAGCAAAGGTGTTCCCTGTTTCTATGGTTGAAGCTTTGATGAGGAAGAAGCTTCAACTTACCTTTTCAGAAACTGAAAGCTACTACATATCAGCTGTCACCACTGTGAAGAAAGTGAGGAGTTTGGATTTCTGTGAGGGAAATACCAATCTTTGCTCTGATGGCCTCTGCCTTGTTGCAGAAGGAGGATTTTCTGACAAAGCTTCTGCACTTCTTTGTGGAAAGATGCCTTGCACTGTGACTGAAATTTTCACATTGTCTCTAGAAAAATACAACATGGAAAAACTTTGGGAAAATAAGCAAAATCTGCCAAAAAGCATAAGTGAAAATAAATGCCTGGATAAAGTTGTTGATGATGGAAAGTACCACAAAAAAATCTTTAGAGGGAGAGCTAAAGGAGAAGAAATACAGAATGACAAAGCCCAACCACAACAGGTGACCTTTGTTCCTGAGGAAAGTTCTAAAGTTTCATTTAAAACTGAATTGATCAGGCCTGGGAAGCAAGGAATGGAAACCAAAGACAGCCTAGGTAGCCCACAGGATGTCCAAAATTTATCTGTTGATTTTAAAGACTTAAAGAAGCATATTGAAGGGAGCTCTGAACTAATGGAGCAACACGGAAATCTCTCAGAAATCTGCATCTGTGATGAGAATAGGGTATATAATAGAGAAGATGTAATCAAACCAGAGGAGAAAGGAGAGCAACCTCAGAAACCAACTCACCAAACACACCCTTCCAGAAATATTGGCCTGAAAGAAAAGAAAGACCAGACCCTGAAACTGTGTGAACCAAATAAGAATTTCTCATGTCAAAAAATAGCTGCTGAAAACATGCAATATGCATACTATCTGAATTCTTTTTGGTCGGAGGAAGAGAGGTGTCCGCTAAACGTATTGTCTCCTGTGCAGGAGAGTGCGGTGTGTTTAAGCAAATTGTTCCTGCCAGGGAGCAATTTTTATGAGTCTTTCTGTCATCTGTCACCACTGGAAGCTGGTAATGAACGAAATGTGAAAATATATGCACTGGAAAATGTGGTGGCTGTGTGTTCTCAGAGGCTATTTCTACTGATGCAAGAGAATGAAAATTACTCAAAAAAAGTCTGTATATTACAACAGGAAAATGAGAGATATGCTCAGATGATGTGTGCACTGGAAGAGGAGATGGATGCATATTTTCAATACATTTTAGCAGTAGATGAAGCTAGCATTGTTTCATTCCAAAACTTACTTAATGAGAAAGAAGTTGCCAGTGGATGTTATAATAACTTATCAGAAGAAAACACCATGAGCCCAGGAACATTTTTTGTTGAAACCTTCTCTAAGAACCTCTCACGTGTTGAAGAGAAAAATAGAAATTCTGGGAAAGACTCATTGACAATTGCATCAAATAAACTTCCCAGGAGTATTTTATCCCTGGATGGAAGGAAAATGAGATATTTCCAGCTGCTTTCTGACCTGAAAGAAGAAAGAAGCAGATGCTTCAAAGAAATAGCTAAATTATTACAAGACAAGGATAACTATGTGGCAAAATATAATGAATTAATACAAGAGAGAGAGGGAAATTTGAATAGAATATCTCTTTTAGAAGGCGAAAAAGAAACTTTATTGGGATGTTTGGCAGAGTTAAAATGTGAACAAGACAAATACAGGACCTCGGTTTCAGAACTTCAAGAGTGCAAAATCAGCTGTTATCAAACTATTTTTGATTTACAGGAGGAAAAATGCATACTGAAAAGAGAAATAGACAGAATCAAGAAAGAAACTTCAGAACAGCTGGATGAATTTCAGAAAGCAAACGCAAACTTTATTTTAGAAAATACCAAACTGAAAGAATTACTGTTGTCTTTGGGTTTCACCTATGAAGACCTGAGAAAAGCTAAAAGTTTAGGAACAAAGGAAAAGATAGTAAAACTAAAAGAAGAAAGTCAACAATGTGGTCTTAAGCTGAAGAAAGTTGAAACAGCATGTAGTGTAACTCAAACTGAGGAAGAAGGAGTTCTGGTTGTAGACGCGTCAAACTATTTCCCCAGAAAAGAGGTAAATAGTTACAATGAGGAAAGTTATCAAGCAGGATCTTCTAAAAAAAGGAGGAGAAATAAATGTTATTTGGAGGACAAAACTAAATTAATTTTGGAATATAGAAAATGTTGTAACCTCCTGGAGATCTGAGGTGCTAAACTTAACTTTTAAATAGAAAGCAAAAGACAGAGAGGTTTTTTCCTGAATGTCATATTAGAGAATTTTAAAGTGATACAGCAAGATACAAAGTTAAAAATAATACTTAAGACTGCATTTTTCAGGCAATTTTTAAATTATTTATCTTCTTGCAAGAGTAAGAGCTTCTGGTAGAGCAAATTAATTTCCACAAACTTGTGTTATAATAGTGAAGTACTGAGGGTTGTGAAACAATCATGTCTTATAGAAAAGTATGCACATGTTCACTGTGTTGGGTTTGCACAGCAAGGTTTTGGTAGCAGAGGGGGCTACACGGGAGGCTTCTTCAAGAAGCTGCTAGAAGCTTCCCCTGGGTCTGACAGAGCCAATGCCAGCTGGCTCCAAGATGGACCTGCTGCTGACCAAGGCCAAGCCAATCAGCACCTCTGTGATAACGTATTTAAGAAGGAAAAAAAAGCAGTTAGAGAGAGCTTTTGCAGCCAGAGAGAGGAGTGAGAAGATATAAGAAACTCTGCAGACACCAAGGTCAGTGCAGAAGGAGGGGCAGGAGGTGCTCCAGGCACCAGAGCAGAGATCCCCCTGCAGCCCGTGGTGAAGACCATGGTGAGGCAGGCTGTCCCCCTGCAGCCCATGGAGGAAGGATGAAGGGGTGTAGAGATTCCACCTGCAGCCCATGGAGGACCCCACACCAGAGCAGGTGGAGGCACCTGAAAGAGGCTGTGACCCTGTGGGAAGCCTGGGCTGGAGCAAGCTCCTGGCAGGACCTGTGGAGCTGTGGAGAGAGAAGCCCATGCCAGAGTAGGTTTGCTGGCAGGACTTGTGACCCCATGGGGGACCCACACTGGAGTAGTCTGGTCCTGAAGGTCTGCACCCCATGGGAGAGACCCACGCTGGAGCAGTTCGTGAAGAACTGCAGCCAGTGGGAAGGACTCACGTTGGAGAAGTTCATGAAGGACTGTCTCCTGTGAGAGGGACTCCATGCTGGAGTAGGGGAATGAGAAGAGGAAGAAGCGGCAGAAACACCGTGTGATCAACTGACCGTAACCCCCATTCCCTGTCCCCCTGTGCTGTGGGGGGGAGGAGGTTTGAAGCCGGGAGTAAAGTTGAGCCTGGGAAGATGGGAGGGGTGAGAGGAGGTGTTTTAAGATTTGGTTTTATTTCTCATTCCTCTACTCTGTTCTGTTCGGTAATAAATTAGGTCAATTTCCTCTCTAAGTTAAGTCTGTTTTGTGGGTCCTTATCTCGACCCACAAAGCTTTTTATACTTTTTCTCCCCTGTCTGGGTAACAAGCTGTTCTGGTGGGCACCTGGCCCCAGCCAGGGTCAACCCACTACATCACTAACTAACTTTTGTTCTGATGGATCTGTATTTTTTTTTTATTTTTATAAAACATATGCCTAAAGACAAGTTCTTTATTTAGAATGGATTTCTTATCCATGTTTTTCCTCTCTAGTCATTATTCTTACACCACAGTGAATTTCTATGGAGAATACTATGTTCTTGTAAAAGCAGATTACTTTAGTTGAGAATAATCAACAGGGAAAGATTTATCTCTCATATCTTGATTTCATGCAATTTTTTTTTAGTAATTCAGATAGAAAGAAACCATATATTATTCTGTAAATATCTGTGTGCCATTTTGTGTGGGTGAGAGGAGTCACATCTTTCTGTTGTGTATCCAGGGCAGCAGGCTTGAGAGCTACAGTGTGATGAAAGAGCAAGTTAAAAAGGCAAAAGAGGAGCTAAAAATACAGCAAAAGGAATTAGAAAAATCAAAAAAAGAGGTAATCTACTCTGATGTAATTCTGAGGAGCAAATATGTTTTCTTTCTTGTTTTCTTACGTGGCTGTTCTTCATTCTGCCAGGATTTAACACTTTTACAAAACAGGGAAGTCTCTGATCTGCAGAACCAAAATGTACCTCTCTGATCTTTTAGTTAAGTGATGAATTGCACTATCATTCATGGTTGACCAGAACTTCAAGTGAAGCTGCATTGCTGCACCACATTTTGACAGAAGCTGAGTGATTAATAAAGACACACAGAACAAACTATCTGCTGTGACCGTCTCTGGGCAGGCTGCTTCCCTCCCCCTCCCTAGGAATGAGGAGGAGGAGAAGGCAGCAGAAGCACTGAGGACTATGACAAACCTGAATTCAAAGTAGTTTTTGAATGAGAGGCAAAATGATGTAAAATTTGGCACTGTCAAGGGGTCTCGCTGTACCCGGAGATGGTGCAAAGCATGCACACTGCCCCTTCTCTCAGTAAACACGAAGTCCAACACCGCTTACATGGAGACGTGTTTGGATGGCTAGTTCTGTGCCCGTGTAAGGTAAATCTGCAGATTTAATGCCAACCAAGGAAGATTTTAGTATTGTGCCTTTCTGAATGCATCAGCTTTTGCATTCCTATTTTTATTGAACAATCTCCACTGCATGCTTATCTAAGCAGAATGTATATTGCTTTTATGGCAAGCGTGTATTTATGGGGCTGTTTCATGCAATAACAGGCATTGCTCAGACTCCCTGCCGCTGGCAGTAACAAGTGTGCTGAATATGTAAAAGATCGGTAGGATTTTATACATGGGGGGTGTACAAAATGATTGTCCTTTGACAGATGCTTCATAAGACTTCCCAGATTTCAGGTGAGGCAACTGGAATGAAGGGGTAGATTTGGATGTGTGATGGATGGCTAGGTAAGGACTTCTGACCTTGTAATATGAACATGAAGAGATCCTTTGATTTTTATTTATTTTTAAAAATCTGATTAACTTTGGTCCTTCTAATCCTTTTGTGTGTAACAAGGAAGCTGTGTGTTACAACACCTTCTTCTGTTCACTTAAAAGAATGTGAAGCCTTTGCTTTCAGAAGGGAGAAGCAATGATCTGTCATGATGGAAGGAGCTTGCTGTCAGGCAGTGAGCTGATCTACAGAGTGGTTGGTTGCTTGTGGTTGGGTTTTTTGTTTGGTTGGGGTTTGGTTTGGTTTTTGTGGTTTTTTTTGTTTGGTTTGTTTGTTTGTTTGTTTTCCGAATCTACAGTTAGTGTGTATAAGTGGAGAAAATGCATCCTAGAAGACATACAAAGGTGAACATATGGAGAGCTTTTTTCTTCCTTTACATTTTTCATTTTTGACATTTCTCAGGAAGAATTTTTTTTTCCCTAGGGTGACAAAATCTTACTTACCATTTGCTCTGAGGGCTTTCAAAGAAAATTGTGGAATTGTGAATGCGTTCACCACTGCTTTTTTTAGCTTTATTCAGAATACTCAAGGTACATTCAAATTTAGAAATCAATTTAAAAATTAATCTATTTTTCTGCATAGTTCTAGTTAGATAGTTTCTGTAGGACTTACTTTAAGAGTCTCATTTCTTATAAGACAACTATAGTGTCCTTTATTTTAATTAATTTACAATTTAAAACTTGTGATGTGGAGATCAGTCTCGAGTCCATGGTTGTAAGCTGGTGTTGAGAAATTATACCACTGCTAGACTAATTATGCTCAGTAATTTTACTTTCCTATTCTTCCCGCTAGGCTCAGAAATGGTACATAGAACTTGGCTTTGCTGAAACAAGATACGAAGAAATGAAAACTCGTTTGGCACATGTTGTCTCAGAATTTGACTGTTTTAAACAAGAAGTTGGGGACAAAATGCTTGGAAAGCAGCACTGCAAATTAATGGTGTGTATGTAAATGGAGTGGAGAGAAGCATATTCCTTTGGTGGGAATGTTTTGGATGCAGAGACACCCGTTATTTTTATTGGCGATAGATTTGAAGCAAGTATAGAGTACGAGCCACTGGAGCTATAAACTTGAAAGTAAGGGGATATTATGCAAGGTAGACCGTCTGTCTACAGGACAGTCCACAGTCTGGGCACTGCATAGACATTATAGACACCTCAACTTTTTTTAGGAAGATTCTTGTTCTTGGTTTTCTGAGGCGTGGATTTTCAGGAGGCCTTAATTAAAGGTGTTTGCTTTCAGTCCCCTCTGCCTTTCCCACTCTGCGGCTGGAGAAGTCTCCAGTGTTTCCAGTATTTGGCCTTTTTGCCTTCTAGCCCAGAGTACTAGATTTGCAAAAACAAAACTACACTGTGATGCAGGACATTTTGTGGAGTGACTTCCACTGACGAGTGAGCAGGTGGAGTCTAAGTCTGTAATTCATGCAGGCAGCTCAAGCGTGTCCCCAAAATCCAGGGAATCTTTCTGTCACAAGAGGGAAAGAAAGCCTCACTGGAATGTATTTATATCATGGAGATTCTAGTTTTTATGTAAATGAGAGCTTTTTGAATTTTCAGGTGGCTTTGTGTCTTGATAAAGTTTTTATGGTTTCTACCAAAATGAAGTGTTTTATGGAAAGAATTTAATTATTGAATAATCTCTTGGAAGCAGCTTTCATGAAGACTTTTCAGCTAGCCCTGGAATTATTTCTGTCCTCCTTGACAGGAAAACTGCGATAAAGAAATATGCAAATTTTACCTACTGGAAAAGTAATTTTTTAACAACTTATATAATATTTGCAAATTTAGCTTGAACAGGCTAGATAGATAGGGCTTTGGAAGAAAATAAAAACACATTCTGGGCTCAGTTCACATGCCTATATGTCACTTTTTATCCCATTTAAATGACTTAGGGCATCCTTGCTGGGAGTGTAGTTGAGCACATGCAAGTCCTATGTAGTTACTTCATATTAGCTTGTGCACCTTACATGGCACTATGTGCTGATGTTTAGACAACTGAATTCTGACTCTCAATTGAAAATGAAGTGCAGATTTTTCATTTTGTTATGATGTATTGACAGGTAACAGCTTAAAACAATGAAATCTATTTCAAGTAAGAAGAAGAAAATCCCAAACTGTTTGAAAATACACAGATGTGTATCACAGGGTTTTGTTTAAGCTAACACTCAAGCTTTTGGGGGCACTTTTGGGCAATGGAGCTTTAACCTTTTTAAGCATCTTCGGTTAGTGAGTGTTTCCATTTTTTATTTAATGTACTTTTTGTGTGGGAAAGAAGATGATGAGGAAAATACCGTGACTCATCCTCAGGCTTTTATCACTGCAACCCTGGTCTAATCAATCTTGATGTGTCCAACAGTTGCTATTGTTCTTTTCTCTTAACACAAGAGGGAGCCAAAAAGTTTGGTACGAAGCATGTACGACTTGCTTGAATGCTGTGCATAGAGGACTTACTTCATTAGGAAGAACAGTGTGAAAAAGTCATATTTCTGTTTTTATCTGTGTTGCAATGATACGTGGCAGGCAGAGTGACGTGATCTCTCCCTTCAGTTTGTTGTTTTCTATGAAGTGGTGCCTTCAGTATATTGTAGTCACCAGGGGTGTCAAAGTTGGAAAGACTGACAGAAAATGAGGGAAAATTAAACTGTATTGCTGTGCATCAAGGCTGAATATTAGCTCTTCTTGGTTGTATCAATCGTAATATCCATTAAAATCAAACCACCTTCCTACATGTTTTGTCCGAAGGTTATAGGGATTTTCCATTGTATATCATAGGTCTGACTAGAATTTTTAGCTTCATCACTGAAATGCTTAATCTTTTAGACTTGCTTATATAACACATTATCAGAAATCTTTAATATAAGTTCACAACAGCATAAATGTTTCTCACAAGACTTTCTTCACCCTCAGATTTTTCCTCATTCTTAATCTATATGTTTAATTTGAGAGTGTCACTTCTAGGAACTGACCTTATGATGCTGACCCTCACTCTAAATCTCTCACTAATCCTTCCAATCTAAGTGCGTAAAATTGAAAAAAAATTGCAGAGTGGGGGAGGAGGAGGAGTTAAATTCAGAAGCTTCTCCTTCCAATTGTTCTGTAGCACTATTACTACATTTTAATATAATAAATATTTTCTTTTATTTTTTTAATTTATAGTTAAAATCTGATTAGTTTTATTAATAATCTTCTAAAACAAAAATATAACTGTGAGGATGGTATTTGCTCTCTGAGATAAATATATGTGGAAAATCAAGGGGCTTATTATATAGTAGTTGGAGCAGGAGACTGGGGACTTTTGAGTTCTATTCTTACTCACTGAGTGACCATAGGTTGGTCACTTAATCTGTCTGTGCCCCAGTTTCCCCAGACGTGAAATGATCATAATACAATACTTGCCTTGAAGGAGTGTTGTGAAATCCCAGTCCTACAGCTGCTTTCACAGGGGATCAAGAACTCCTTTGTCATAAACAATTTTAAGATTAGTGCCAGATATCAGTGCTAATATGTTTATGAAAGTTTGAAGTCACATGTTTTATATCAGCTTAATTTTTTTTGATATACAAGGTAGGTGCGTATATTGATGGAGAAGGTTTGTGCTCTAAAACATGATTGAGATTATTTTCATTATTTTATACATCTAATCTGATAATCTGTGTATTTGCCCTCTAGCCTGTGTACGCTGTGAAAGATGGCCAGGAAACAGAGGAGAATAAAATAGCCAATATGAGATTACAGCAGCAAGTGCTGACCTTGAAAGCCCGGCTCAGGGACCAGGCTGCATTACAAAATCAGTTTCATGACTTGCAGAAGGAAGTGGAACTCCTTCAGGCTCAGCTATGTGAAAAGGTATAATAAAGCTGTTTTCTGTGTGCTTAAGTGGGTGGACAAATGTAAGCTTAAGCAGATTCTACTTCTTTCTTCCCAAAGGAGAGAATCAAAATAGTTTTCTTTCCTGGGAATGAGTCTGAGGATACTTAAATGGTTTGCAGGCATATGAAAGCACCCCTGACTTCAGAGAAATCAGGAAAAGATGTGAACTGCCTGGGTGGTCAGTGTTATGGTAAGATGATAGGCTATAATAAAAGTTACTGCGAGTTTTTGCTATAATCCTGATAGTATAATGCAAGTAAAGCGGTGCTGAAATTTTTTACAGAGCCACGTTCTTGGCTTAAATAATGAGGATTTTTAACGTTCCTGACTCTCGTGTTTCAGATTAGGAATCATAGTGGGACGTGCTATCCATATAAATGGGCAACTCCTAATTGTTATGTTGCATCGACAAAATGTTTTGCTCAATGCTGCATCAAGAACTGAATGTCGCCAATGCAGGACCTGTTGCCAGCTTTTTCTTCCTTCCCTCAATGCTAGTGCAATGTAAAGGCATGTCTCTCCTGCTCTATCTACTACGGACCTTCCCAAGCCCACAATTTATCAGCTCAGGACCATGAGACCTCTTTCAGCATAACTGAATTCTCATAAAGGGAGTCTTTTTTTTTTTTTTTTTTTAATGCACATAATATTTACTGTAGGCTTTATAGAAATACAAATTTTCAAGCAAAATGAATGCAAAGGAATCTGTACTTTGTTGCCAAATAATACTGTATTGTTTTGTAACAGAAATGGATTTTACCTGGCAGGATACTGTATTTCTTCCGCATAATCAGAAAGCAAGTTTCCCATGAATAATAAACATTTAGATCATCAGGTACAGGCTAGGTAGTCTGGCTCACCTCCTAATGGAGGACGTGCATCAGTCACGTCAGAGTAGAAAGTTGTTGATGTTTACTTCTCAGAGCCTGACGTGACATATGCATTCAGAAAATCCCTCTTTCTTTCTTGCATTTCACAACATAATATAGATAAGAAAAGAGAAAACTTTTGCCCAAAAGAGTATTTTTGAAGATTCACAGAGCAAATGGGAATATGAGTCCATAATGAAGGATATCAAGTCTTTGATGTAACGCCGCTTTGATGTGATAACCTCACTGATATAGGGCTCCATCAAAAAACATCCGAAAGCATTTGGAAATATGTAAGACCAACATTAATGCTAGTAGGGCAGTGTTTGTGTGCCAGGGTCTATCCGTGTACAACCAACTCCTTACACTGCTTCATCTTGTTTGTGATACAGGGTCACACAAGTATGCATAGCGTACACATTGGAAGTCAGGTCTAAAACACATAGCAAAAAACCTGCTACAGTATTTTAAAATGACTCTTCAACAAATTAATGCAGAATGTTTTTCAACCTTTCAGGACAAAGAACTTCAGAAGAGAAAGTCTGAAGAGAAGTTGGCGATAGCTCCTCTGAAGGTACTGTATTTTCCTGTGAGCCGATGCAGGACCTCCACAAAGGTGTACGTGTCCCTTTGCTTACAGGCTCCTGTGTGTGTGCCTGCCTTCTGCAGCTCCCCCCCACTTAGCTGTTTGCTGGTGGGCTTTGGGCAAGGGCTTGCTGACGTTATTGCAATGGGTACTCTTCAGCCTGTCAAAGGACTGACCTTGCACTTGGAATGGGAACATCTCTTTCCAGTTTACCTGTGCGCACGCAATGCTGTTGCAGGGTGGAGAGGCACCTAATGGCATAGAAACATAAGAATGCAATCTATAGCTTTGGGTCAAAATGTGTGAAATTACAAGTCAGATACAAAATATAATCTTGCAGGCTCAGCATAGGGTGAAATCAATGTTTATGTGTTCATGCCGCATAGGCTAAGCTGGCTTGCCTCACCCGAAAGTGCCAGGAAAGGAACGGTTTCATTACCAGGATGAGTGACGAATTTCACAGGCGAGGAATCATTAACTCTGCATTTGATGAAGAGGTGAAAGCCTTGGTGAATGACATGGCCCTCGCCGAGTACACAGTTGCTTTTACACCAATGGGTGATCAAGAGGTAGGTGTTTGCACTTCTTTGTAGGATCCTCCCATTTCCAATATTGTATTAACTCAGGGATTATCTATTTTTATAGTGTTTAGTGAGACTCAGTGTACAGTTATAAAATATATCTCAGCACTTAATATAAATATTGCTTCAGACAAGTCAGTGGATTTGGCTGTTTTACTGCTGTTTGGGTCAGGGTTTAAATCTTCTGGAGCTTACCACAAAGTATGTCAGTGCTCCATGCAAAAAACACTTCTCTGATATTTTGACAAAGTATCTTAGTGGATAATGCAAAGCATATGATTCAATTTCACTTTAAATATGAATTTGCCATTTTTTTTCCTGCACAATGCATCATCTCAGATTTCTGAAGAAATCAGAAAAAAAGGTCTACAATGAATCATTTTAAGATTTGAGTCAACTCAGTGAACATTCATATTCAAAAGGGAGTTAGTGACTTCTGTTTCAGTGGCAAGAGGAAAGTGGTTCAAATGGGATACACTCTGCCTTACACATGGCACTGTTCAGCATTATCATTAGTAGTTCAGATGCCTGGAGTATACATCATATTTTTGGGGTAGCACCTACCTGAAGACATTCTTAAGGACAACAATCTGAAACTCACAACCTGGAGAAACAGGAATTCCCTTGTAGTACTTGAGTAATCTTCAAGCAAGCTCTTTTTTTCCTTTCATTTTTCTCGCTCGCATTATTTTAAACAAAGCATGTAAAAATAGCCAAACAATATTTGGTAATGTTTGTGTCATGTATACTCAAGCAGAATCTTGCCAGTTAAAAGGGGAAAAAATTAATGTATGTTGCCTTACACATTTGTAAAATATTGGGAAAGTGGAAGCCTACCACAACAGTATATGGAACATAGATTCATACTGGGCTTTGTACTTCAGCTAACACAATGCACTGCAAAATGAATACATAAAAATAAATTATTTTTAAATTACATTGTTATATATTTTTCATCAGCAGAACTAGAGGTGCTCACAATGGGCATATAGTATAATAAATCCACAGGATTATTTTCCTGCTTGTTTTACATTTTTACACACAGAATGGTATTCTGTATCACTGAAGCAGTTTGTTCTTCCAGTGTTATTAAGTGTTGCAGGCTATCAGTCGTCATGGACTCACAGAATCATTTAGGTTGGAAAAGACCTTTAAGATCATTGAGTCCAATCATTAACCTAGCACTGCCAAGTCCACCACTGAACCATGTCCCTAAGCACCACATCTACACGTCTTTTAAATACCTCCAGGGATGGTGACTCAACCACTTCCCCGGGCAGCCTGTTCCAATGTTTGAAAACCCTTTTGGTGAACAAATTTTTCCAAATATCCAATCTAAACCTCCCCTGGCGCAACTTGAGGCCGTTTCCTCTTGTCCTGTCACTTGTTACTTGGGAGAAGAGACCAACATCCACCTGGCTACAACCTCCTTTCAGGTAGTTGTAGAGAGTGAGAAGGTCTCCCCTCAGCCTCCTTTTCTCCAGGCTAAACAACCCCAGTTCCCTCAGCCACTCCTCATAGGACTTGGTCATAGTTGTCATACTTGTTTCTGTGGCAAGAAATAATTTAACTGCATGGTAATGAAAAGGTAGATTGATTCTTCAAGGTAAATGGCATTCAATTTACCTGTAGTAATTACGAAAATATGCAAGTAAGTTTGCTGATTCATAAACATATATTTTTTTTTTCTTTGCTTGTCTTCTACTACCTATATTTGACTAGTCAGGTTTTTATGTGCTTTGGGTTTTTCTTTGCTTTGGGTTTTATGTGTCTTCGTATCTACATATACCATCATCCTATCATGAGCAATGCTGTCAATGTAAGATGAAAAGGCAGTGTGGTTGCAGGATGGGAGAGGGCTCTGTGTCTGGCTATGTCTCCTTTGAGTATGTCAAGTCTGGGTCCACCACTGTCTTGCCCAAGCTCACGCTGAGAATGAATGTTTTATGTGACAGTAGTTAGTAACTTATCTGTCAGGAGGGAGATAATACTTCACTGCCTTCAGACATTTTCGCAGACGTTGCTGTGATAAATGAGCATTAGGGCAAAGCTTCCCAATACAATAAATATCAAAATACTGTACACATTCACACTGTCTCTCTCGGTGTCTAATTATCACAAAACTTAGCAGCTCCAACAGGAGAGAATTAGGTTGAATCCATATTCTGATGTCCAGTGAGTTCATCTGCAATGTAGGAGCCACACATTCAATTCCCTGCTTCAATAGCTATTTAGCTGTTCATGCTAAGTGGAGCACAAACCCCTTCCCACAGTATCCAGCACTGCAGTGGCCAGAGGTCCCGCTTGGACTCAGGCACACTGGGATGCAAGCCCATTTTTTTGGATCCTTCAGAGAACAGACTGGCTCTTGCTGGGCACCATGACACTGAGCTTTGGACCATTCTGGTCTGTGATAAGTACTGTAATTAGTGATTCCATGTGTAACGGGAAACCTTTCAGTCAAGGCAGATCTGTATGTTCCCATGAAAAATCTAGGTTTCTGTGGATCAGTTTTCCAATGGAAAACATGCCAGTGAGAAAATATCCAAGCGTTACTACTCCTAATTTAATAAATAATGGTTACATTGGGAAAGAAGGGAGACTGTTTCATATTAATGTGATACATTCCTTTGGTTTTAAAAAGCCTGTACTGAATTCTGTAGACATATGTTAAACTGAACTGACTTCTCATCTTTGAGGATTCATCTTTTGCATTTCAACTCTTATTCTCGCTGGAATTCACATCTAAGGTTCCACGGCTACGCCCAGCTTTTACTTACATAAAACTCCTTTAAAAGCTCATTCTCTTCCTTCCCCTCAGATTTTTCACTTCTAAATCATTCCTAATATTTCAATGCTTCTAGAGAAAACTCAATGGACAGATGCATTGGTTTTTTTTCTTTCTTAAATTAAAGATTTGCAATTGATTTTATACATTTCTGGAGCCTTTGACAAATGGAAGTCTCTTACACATTGGCAGCAGACCTGCCTGTTTTGGCTTGCTGATGAATTTCAACTGAACTTTTGCAGCAATGCATGAAGGGCTGATCTAGAGCCCTTTGAAGGGAAAAGGGACTCTGTATCAATTCAGTGCCTGGCTTTTTTTAATTCATTGCAAAACTTTGTGCCTAGTTCTCAGAAGAAAATAGGTTTCAAAATTCTGTTAAGAACCCTTTTTCCATCTCCACTCTGTTGGAACTATATGCAGTATAGATAGACAGCTCTGCCCTAGTAGCGTACTATGAAGCTCTGGCTTCAGTGGAGGGCTTATGGGCATCAACAAGTTACTCATGCTTAAAGGCAAAGTTCTTTGCTCATTCAGGACCCAATGGATTGTTGGTCATTCCCTTCTGTTTATAAAACTGTACACCATGAAGCTCTTTATTTGTAATTTAGTTGGAGTAATTTAGTGTAATTTAATTTAATTTTAGTTATCAGAATAAACATATACTATTGCACAGAAGGTGTTTTATTTCAATTCTTTTTCATCCGGAGAAAACACCTATGTCACTGTAGCAAAAGCAAAAATTGTATGCAGGATGTTGAAGAAAAGCTTCATTGTTTCTACCTCTTAATTTTGGAAAAATAAAGAAAAAGTT
Source organism: Aramus guarauna (assembly GCA_013400195.1). Classification (NCBI taxonomy): domain Eukaryota; kingdom Metazoa; phylum Chordata; class Aves; order Gruiformes; family Aramidae; genus Aramus; species Aramus guarauna. Next base: position 1,076,912 of record VXBL01007052.1, on the reverse strand, counting down.
AAAAAATAGGCTTTTGGGGAGATATAGGAATGACAGTGTATGTCTAATATGGACTTGAAACTTCTGGAAGCATGAAGAAGTTAATTTCTAAGTCTTTGTGATATATTTTCCTTTGAAAAGACCTAAACTGAGAAACCATTGGAGCCCCTTGTAGTGAAGCTATAATAAATTTGGGCAACTGACATAATTAAAACCTTGTCTTATTTTTTGTTTGGAAAATTAAAAGCATTTGTCTGAAGAGGACACATCCCAGGGACGAGGGCTGCCTCCAGCGGGTTCATGTGGCACTCAGCGTGGTGCCATAGATGGGATTCACATGCCCAATGTCAAATGCAGAATATGTGGCCATTTTTGGCCTTTTGTCATGTCTCATTTTCATCAACTTATTTTAAATGCTGATTTATTTATTTTTTTTCATTTGGAAAGACCTTGTCATCATCTTTCTTTTATTGCTGTTGTAGGATTAATCATGGACATCATTAACAGTGATTGTTTATCTGCCTTTCCCAGTAGAAAACACACAGGACAGCCTTCATCAACCAATGTTAGACACTGGTGTTCACTAAACAGCTGACGAAAAGGACTAAGACTGGGATTTGCAACAACTGGTTTGCTTACACTGGTAACAATAGGAAGCAAGAGAAGATGCGTCATAGGAAATGTGAAAGAGAAGGCTCTGCTTTTTTTCTGAATTTAGGTGTCTACTTGCAATCTAAGAAACAGGCTTTACCTAGTTTGACTAACTTGAACGTGAGGCTGTGTCCATGCTGCTTTTGATACATTGGAGAACCACACAGAAGAGCAAGAGAGCTTGACTTGCCCTTCATGAGCGCTCATCCCAGCCAGTGCAGCTGCACAGTAATTTTGGAGACCTTTTCTGTCTCTTTTGGGGTGTGTGGAGAAACAGGGGTATGTTCAATTCTTTCCCTCATGGGCCACATGTCCTGGTTTTATGTCAACGGCCTCTGTCCAGATGACTGATGGCTGCAATGGATAATGCTGCTGTACTCATTCACTTCAATTTGTCTTGGCTGGAAGGCTTTGACTTGATATATTTTATATATTCTTTCCATAGTGGATCTAAAACCATTGTGGCTATTTGCCCTCATTTTTCAGGGCTGAAAGGGAATTTGTGCAAGGAGCATAGGGATAAATGGTAGTGGTTTTTATTGCTTTTCATGGAGTCATCTTAAACTTTATGGATGGAAAGCTCCAGGAAAAGAATGTGTCCAGTGTAGTGAATTATTTATTTTACAGAATAGAGTATCAATACGTGGAACAGCATAGCTTAATCCTCCTTTGTATCGGGGGATTTCTTCTGAGATACTTCTTGGTAGAAGAATTTTATTTCTTTTTTGTCCCCCCCTCCCCCCTCTTATTTCTACTCATTTCTTTGCAAGAAACCACTTACTATTTTCCCATGAATCATATTTGAAGGAAACAGGCCTGAAATAACGTTCTGTGATGCTCTCCTTAAAATGATTTGTACATGACTGGTGAGATCAGAAGCTTTTCTGACACTGAGGGTGAGATATATTTCATGTTTGATGGCTGTACTTCAGACAATCACATCTTTGGTGTTTCTTTTCACACTTAGTGGAGAGAGAGGTTTCCTGCTCCTTTTAAGTATTTGCTTTAAATAAGGTGAGAAGAGCTAGAGAAGCTGGACTCCATTGGTTGTGAAGGGGATATGTTTCAGTCAGACGAGTCCCACTCTCAGAGGGGCGAATGAGTTTAATTTGGGGGTTTCAGCCTTTCAGGGACAATGCTGATCAGGACCAAGGGACCCTTCAAGACAAAGTTTTTCACAGGAAGAGGTTTCTTTTTCTGGCGTTAGAGAAAATGTGACTTAAATCCACTGGAATTCCAAGGGGATGAAAGAGACAAGATGGTGGTTGTTATTTAGTAAATTTTTAAAGAAGGGTAAAATACATTGCTGAGACATATGTTATTTTTGACCTTCAGAAAGATTATTAAAAATACCAAAGGATACAAAATACATATTAAAAACAGTTAAGGGCAGCCTGGCCTTTCCAGTGAAATAACTGGTAAAGCTGTTCAATAGTCATGTAAATGGCTGTTTGTGCAGCCATCTCCAGATTTTGTGGTGGCTGAGGAATGCCATTTTAAAGTAAAGTTTTGTTTGGTTGACAAAGATTTAGATGTTTCCTGACTGCATACATAATACAGATATTTTAGCAGTGTTTTTTTCTCTAACACATGGGCAACAGTGTGCGTTTGTCTAGAACAGTAAATGCAAGTAGAGTAACAGCCATGACTAAAAAAAGAAAAGCTTTAAATACTAACCTTCCTTTATTTTCTGATAAATGTTAGAATTTAGATTAAGATAAAATGTGCAATTAAAATATCCAGATAAATTAAAACATTTTATTCTTATTTCTGACAACAGTGTCCTTTTGGTTTTTGTAATGTTGGGGAAGGCAATGTTTTTTGGTTTTAATGTCAATCCTTTGTAGAACTTGGCAGTAGTATGCAAGTTTACACTTCTTCAAGTTTGGTGGAATATCACACTACTTTAATTTCTTCCCAGGTGGGGTAATTTGTGGAAACTTGAGAGGAAAGCAATGAATATCAAAGGAAAACAGAATCAATACTGTAAAACACCCCAACCAACCAATACCAAAACAAACAAAACCCAACAAGAAATTAATGTCTGAATATTGAGACAAAATGGAGGATTTTTGCCTGGCCCCATCCATAGTGCTATAGAAAATGTGATCTTTAGCATTGCACAGAGTCTTAGGAAACACTGAAGAAGAACCTTTTTGAGAGAGTCATGCCAGCTTTTAAATATAGCACAGACCTGTGGAAACTTCATCAGTGTGGTAGCAGCTTCACTCATCAGGGTTTGCATTAACCCACGTTTCTACTAAGTTTCACTACTTTGGCTGCAGCAGAATTCGGTAATCCCAGGAGGCAACAGGCTTTGTGGGTTGAACAGTTGAAGGAAATAGAAGGAAAGGAAAAGAAAGATGCTGCAAGGAGGTTGTTTTTCTAGAAATGAAATGTACCAATGTCACAGCTTTGATTTGGCACTGGGTTTTTTTCTGGTTTATACCAGCTCTCCTGCCTATGAGGGGGACGGTGATTTGCCTTTGCACGGGTCATTGAGCTTCCAGAACTTGTTCTGCTCCTGCTGACTGTCATTTATCACCAGGGATGCCTCTAACTGTGCTTCCTGTAGTGAGGAAATGCTCGTCAAATAATTTTAGATCCAATCTCTTCATGCCTCAAAACATTTCAGGGCTGCCCTTTGTAACCCCTCCATTGCTTTCAGCCAGCCAGCATTTTTTTGTGAGTGCTAAGGAGATACTGCACCTATAACCTTGGTTAGAAAACAAGGACTTCTGAAGCCACCTTTGGCTTCTGTGTTTATATGGCAACTATGGCAACTTCCAAATGTACAGCTTTCACTTTCCAACTGATCTATGCCTGTGCTGCTAGGATAAGATTGGGTATTAATGCCATCCTACCTAAATAGATGCTGTATTGAGATAGTGTCACAGAGTCCTTCTGTAATCAGTGTAGAGAAAGTAAGTCTTTTAGGGAAGTACAGCAATCTAAATTATGTGCTCAAAGTTGGTCAATATGAGTGGTCCTTCAATTCCATCTTGTTCACTGGCCTGAAGAAAATGAGCCAGGTGGCAGCTGCTCCTGGGAGTGTCTCAGCTGGCCAAATATGCTTGTGTTTGGTAGTTTTAACAAGACCGATGTCAGCAGAATTGGTTCCCTCCTGTCCTGGTGGGGAGCTAAGACCAGAAGGTGAAACAGGATCAAAGGCAGTGTTCATTGCTTGTCTTTACCACTCACGTCCTGTCCCACAGTGTATCCCGGGGAAGAGTCTGTCCTGCAGCACACCGGGTCTGAAGACAGACAGGCATAGCTCACCCTCCTGACCCTAGGAGCTGAGTACCAGTATGTTGGTGTACTTAATCATAAGATATGTCCTTCAGGGAGCCCATGAGCTTTGAGGGTCGCTTTGCCAGCAGGAGATGAGAGCAATGAGCTTTTTCAGGTCTGGCTAGCTTGTACACATCAACTGCTGGGATTCAGTGTCACCTCCACAGCTTGGGACAGTACAGCATCACTGATACCTATGTGGTTTAACCCTGGCATTGGAGCTGCTCTTGAACTCCTTGCAAGCAGCGTGTCTCTCAAAAAGCTCCGTGGTGATCACTCCTGCAAGATGGTGAAACTTCTCTTAGCAATGGCAACAGCTTACGCACCATACGTTCTTCTTCATGCTGTAATCGAATTATATTTTGATGCACGAGCTTGTCAATAAATGCCAGTCTTTCTGGGGGATCACTTCCAAGCAATCTTACACCACTATGGAATTTCAGAATCCTTAGATTTATTTATTTTTTTGTGATGTAGCTAATGCTCATTAAAGATGTACAGAGGAAAAACAATATATTATTTTAAACAAAATGTGGTTTATATTAAGTAACCATATTTATAGTATTTGAATTTCTGGAGCTTTTGCAAGAGGACTAATGACAATGAGGTGATACCTTGTAATTAGATGTATTAATTTTGGAAAAAAAAAACAAAACTATTTTAAAAACCTCAAAGGCTGAAACTGTCATTAACAATCTTAAATTTGTTTTTCTGTGCAAGTGCAAGAAAAAAATGTAACATCCAGTAGCTTCAATAAATTTGTGTTTTAATGATAAAATGCTACTGCTCTGTGATAGTCATTTATGGTCAGGGACAATTTCTTTTCCTGCTTGCAGCTGTTATGAAAAAATGCATAATTAAACAAATGCCATTTCTCTCTAGATTTGGCTTCAATTCAGTGAAGATATTCAAGACAGATAATGTTTTTGGTGGTCTTAAAGTTGATTTGGAGGTGAAATAAGATTAACTGAATTAGTACTATTTTGATTCAGAATAGGAGGGTCTGCTTAAGTGTTCATGTAATTGAACTAATACACTTTAGAAGTCTATTCAGCTTCACTTTCTTGAGCATTCGTAGGTAGACAAACCTGAATTTGTTGTGTAGTGTAGAGTGAGACAATATCTGCAAAAACATCATAATAGAAATTGTGAGATTCTTCAAGGGGACATCTAACATTATGTAATTTTTTAAATTAGATTTTTTTTCTACTTTTTATCTAGGTTTTCTTAATATCCAGATGCAAATTTTGGCTGTAGTTAAAGCTTAGAGATGTTTTTGTTTGTTTATTTTGGGGAAGAGTTGATGAATGCAGGATAGCTTTTTAGACAGATGCAGGAATGCTTCACATCTAAAATAATTGCTATGTTATCTTTTTTCTTATTTTGGTAAATGTAGTTTATTTACATTTAATTTCTGCGAACATTTATTGTAATGAATTAATCCAAGCGGTTTCCACTAATCCAAAATAAACAGTGTTGGAAAACTTCATCTAGCTTGAATTTCTTAAAGTGGTATTTTCTCTTGCAGATGCTGCCTTCTTCCACAGACATTTCACAGGCCAGTGGGCAGCCAGGGGATCGGGAGACATTTGTCAAAGTGAATGGGATGACTGGGTCAATACCTGCAAACTCTCAGCGAGAGGTGCAGGGCACCCACAGCTCTTCCATCACTCCAAATGTGTGTGCTTGTTCTCCTATACAATTAATAAGTCCAGAGAGGATCAGAGCCTTGCATCGAGAACTAAGACAAAACTGTCGCAAAAATTGCCAGGTCAGTAAAAATTTTCCCATCGTTTTTAGTTTGGTGAAATCTATTATTCAGAGATGCAAACTTGGTTGTTAGTTTAAATAAGCTGAAGATAATCAATGCTTAATGTTTTTCATAACAAATTTTTGTCCCCATTGTTTAGGAATGGCTCGAGGCATGTAAAAATAATTTAAAATTTCTGTTTTCATCATGGTATGCTCTCTGGTAAGACTGTCTTTGAAAATTGTTAGATGTTTCTAAAAAAAAAAAAGTTGTCATGTTTATCCTTTCCTACTATTTTCCATCCGATTCTTTTTTTTTTTTTTTTTTTTAGTGATCCAATTATTTCTATGCCCTGAAGCTCTTTATAGTAATTTCCATTAACTGCAGGAATCCTGTTAAGAACAGAGCTGATCAATTGCAATTGCATTTGTGACAGTCTGCTGCTAAACTAAACACGCAGGAGATTTCACCCTCTCTGAGACAACATAACCTCTCTCTATAATTGTACAGAAACAAAATTCAAGTATGCAATTACTGCAGCCAGTTAGCTAGAGTAGTTACAAATATTACTCTACCCAATTTCTATCAGAATCTTGGATTAAAGTAAATGTAATAAGTAAAAGCATAGTTTCTGCTTTTGGTGTTAATAGTTGAAAAAATCATGTAAGATACTGAAATCTTTTAGTTAAGAAACGTATTATACAATGAAACAGTGACTCAGAATTCCAATAACATGTGAACCCATTAAGTTCCTTACTCCAGGGGATATATGTGACAGTTCAAATCCAGTTTCCTGGTCATTTTCTTTATTACAGTCACATATCAATGAAAATGTTGTCATGAAAGAAAATAATTAAGGAGAGCAGAATGCAAGTAGCTCTTTGATTGACCTGATCTTTGTAAACTCAGGGATTATTTTTTTTTTTTAAATATATATATCATGTGTGCTTTAATTAAATCCCAATGTGACCATGACGCAGGCCTCCTGTACACACAGAGTAGCCCGGGATATCCGAGGTTATGTTTTCTTTTCTTCTTTTCTCCTCAGATACCTTCAGTTGTCTCCTCCACCTCAAATCCCAAGGCTGACCGCAACCTGCCCGTGATCCACGAGGAAGCCCCTTGGCCTCTGCTGTCAAGGATGAAGGATGCACTGGTGCCTCCGGAGCGTGGTGCTTTCTGGGCCACGAAGGGGAGGGATCGGCTGTCGAAATGTGATGATGTATTTTGGGGTCAAATAGGAAATCAGCATGCAGGTGCTATTCCGCAGGGAATGAAACAGAAAAATGCCATTATGAATAAGGCATGGCTCTCTAGAGAAAAGACAGATGGCTCAACCTCAGCTACCGCAGCAAAAAGCTATTTGTCAGACATGTTGTCAGCAAGTAATAGAGGTCGAAATCCTGTGGGGAGAAATCAGCTGCACGGGAAAGAATAAAACCTGCAGAAATAAAACAAGGTAAAACATCTTAACAATGTGATTTTCCCATGGTGTTACAAAAGTACTAATCATTTTTTAAAACAAAGGTATTTTACTAGTTAGCATGGCCTAGCAACTAGTTTGAGATGACTGGAAATTTTACATGAAAAAGAGATGCAATACTTTTTATAATCAAAATTTCTTAGAACACTTGATGTCACCGAAACCTATGGATTTTTCAGTAGCAGAACTGCCTCCCCCCTTTCTTTTCACCACTTGTTTATGATTGCCTTTCTGTTAACTGAGGCTGTGAAACAATGTATTAAATCACTTTAACTTTTGTGTACAACCCGTTTCTTCAGCGTGCGGTGGCAAGTTCTGAAGGCACGTCTGGCTGGAGTGGCTGTTTCCTCTGGAACTGAAAGGAAATGTTGGGTCGTGGACTTCCTAGAAACCCATTTTACAGAAACTGGGGGGTAGTTTTGCTCTTAATGTTTCTTTAGTGTCTTGGGATTTATTTTTTTAAATTTTATCTTTTTTTTTTTTTTTTTTTTTAATTGACCCACAACAGAGTACTCAATGTATTCCTGTAGGTGTTAGTATCTGTAAAGTAGCATCCTTCAATTGTTACTTTTCCATAACAAATTGCAATTTAACTTGAGTAGTGTCACTGGACACGTTCCTGACCACTTGGGTGACCACTTGGGTATCACGAGTGCAGTGACAGCTGAGTCAGGGATGGAGAACTCAGACTGCACCCTGTGCTGCCAACCCCCCGTACCTGCATTATGGAGAAGCAAGAGTTAATACTTTTGGAAAACCTCCATTATTCAAATCTTTCAGCTATCTTTATTATTAGAAAAGGGCATTTTTAACACACAGTGATATGAGGCACTATTCCTGTGCTCATCCTCTGCCTCCGTTGATTACCCCCGTTGGCTCGCAGTATGTTACTACTTCGCTGCTGCTTTTTAGAAACCAGAAACAGAATGGCTGCTTTTGAAGAAATATTAATGCACACACTCACGCTTTGTTGTGGGAAACATCGGTAAGGTAGCAGTGCAATTGCTTGCAGCAGTAACTGAATTGGTCTGCATCCAACACCTCTTTAGAAAAGACACACCAGACGCCAAGGGAAACAGCCCCTGGGAGCAATGTCTTGGAGCTCTGTCTAAGGAGAGGAGACACCGGTCGGGTTCCAGAATCTGGGCTTCTGCACATGTGTCTTTCTCCCTGTGCCTGGCCGGCACTTCTGAATATACCTGATACCTAGCCAGCAGCTGCCGTGTCAAATGATAAGATATTTTAATGCGGAAAACCACTTGTAAATATTTGACATGATAACTTTTATATTGATAAAATGATGCTTTAAGAATTAGCACTTGTGAGAGGTTTTTCGGAGCTTTACCTTGTTGACAGTAAAATTAAGGAAGTTAAGGTTGGAGGTCCGATTATAGTGCATGAAGTGTGCTAATAGTAAGGATATTAATAATAATACCCCATGATAATAAGATAATAAGTCTTTGTTATCCTAGTGTAGCTATCTACTTTGTGATTGGGACCATAGTAACTTACCATGAAATTAAGCCTTTCTCAGTCCAGTCCCTTTCTATCAAAGACAAGTGCAGTTTGTGTTAAACTATAAGGCTTCATTTTAAGCTAATTAGGTTATTTGACCCCGTTCTTCCCCCTGCTGCAATTAATAATTTCCTGAACAAGGACTGCAGACACACACAGGTGTAAATGGGGGAACAGACACTTGCAAGCGTATTACCTGCATGGAAGCACTGTAATGCAAAATGGACTCAAGCAAATCCTCAGGCAAATTGATTCTGTGCTGGCACTTTGTTGCTTTGGTTCACGAGTCACGGATTTCAGTTAAAATCCTGTAGTCCCTTATTTCTTTAATTTTTTAAGACCTCCATTCTTCCTACTACAAAGCATTGTTTAATCACATGCAGAAACCACATCTGTCCTTTCAGCAGCTGTTTCAGCTGCTTTTCATTTCTCTCAAGTAAAAACGCAAGATTTTAGAGGCTACAGTGGAGGAACGCTACTAATTTAACAGCAATCCCTTTGGAGTGCTGCATGCAAAAGCATTAGAAAAGGTGAGTCAGCTAAAGGTTTTCTTTTTCAAACCCCTGTCATAGTCCATTTTTTCCCAATACTGAATGGGCAAATGAGAAGTGATAGATTATTATGTGCTAATTGATGTACAAGAAGATTAGATGATGCATTGCACCATCAAACAAGCCCCTTCAAATTCTTTAAACAGAGTCATTTACAGAAACCAGCTCCAAGATGTACAGTGGCAGGCCAGATGGTTCATATATTGGTGTCCTGCCAAGCTGAGGTCCTTTGGGAATCTGAGCTTGATGAGTAACTCGTATAGAATTACTACTATTGCCCCTTACTCTGTAAATTATTTGTGGTTTGGTTTATGCTTTGTTTTTTGGTTTGTTTTTTTGGGGGGGAGGGGTTGTTTGTTGTTTTTTTTTGTTTGTTTGTTTGTTTGTTTGGTTGGTTTTTTTTAAATTGAGGGTAATGAGTAGCAATGTGCTTACAGAAACACATCTGACCAGCTTGTGTTGAATCACCTGTGATCTGCTGTTTGTCATCGGTGGACTGCCCGAGTCAAATGGCATTATGTGTGCTTGACTGGATGATCAGGACACTTGGAAGGAAGCTGGATGACAGCGTGCTTCCTACCAACAGACATTCGCTGAGCCTGCTCCCCATTCAGGCTCTTCCACTTACAAAGAACTTATTTGAGACAGCACAGACACAGAAAACCATTTGCCAGGATAGGTAGTTCACATCAAATGAGTGTTTATTAACGTATTTGGGCAATATTTGCCCAGTTCTTTTTTTCTAGACTTGAACTCCACAGTACTAAAGGCAAAATATCTCATTTTAGCAGCAAGGTCATCTTTTTTCTCTCTAGTTTTAACATAAGTATTACTTAGAAATAGAATGTAAATGCAATACATGGAAGTAGTAATCTGAAATGGTGCATGGTGTGTGAAAGATAAACTTAAGGAAACTCGTGGTGTATCTGGGGCTAGAAATGCACTGTAGAGTAGCTGTACCCCCACTGGGGGATGGATTGGAATCCGAAAATCCAAAACCGCTGTGAGGAATAGCCATTCTTCTATGAAAGTTTTTGTTTGTTTGTTTGGTTGGTTGGTTGGTTGGGTTTTTAAAAAAAAAATAAAATCCATCACTTTCCTCCAATACTGAACAAGCAGTTTTATATAATCAAAGCAAGCTAATAATTTTCCTGCACTCATCCTTTATCTCTTTTGCTCTTCGCTGATAGGAAAGCTCATAAACAGGGAATGTAATGCTGGTTTTTATGTTCAGATAAAAAGAAACAGAACACCTAGAATGACAGATCATGTGTATGTTAAGAAAGTTCTCTTCAGTCAATGCGTTTCATGTATTAGACTACACCTGTTCCTCCTATTTTTCAGGAAAATAGCATTTATAATATTTTAAGAAAATTATAAGTTGCCCTGTGTTTTGTCTACACTTGCCTATGCATGCAATCTTGCTTAACTACTAAGAATTCACTATGCAAGTTCAAAAAATAAGTCAGTTATCAGTTACGTTTTAGGAACCTCTAAAACAGACATGGTTTGGTCAGAATCACTGGAAGGAACATGGTCTGCATCCTTTGAGAATCAGTGCACTGGAGAAGGCTTGGAAGACACTGGACACTGGAGAAGATGACAAAGTTCAGTATCTCTAAAATAAATGATGCCTATGTCCACTCCAGGTTCTCCTGGTGATGAAACATCCATATAAAATGGAGAAGGGTTGCTCTGGAAGCCTAGTGCTCCCCATCTACTGCTTTTCTTGTACTGTGAATAGCTTTTATGCGCATAGGAGTTTTGGGGATCAGATCTGATGCTCAGCCTGTAGTAACCCTGTTCCATACTCAGGACTGATATTTTTATGAGTCAGAACAAAAATGAGTTGCCCATGATTAAATTTTTTGTAGTCCTATAATATTTCCTGTTTATATTTTTTGGGGTAGCAATTCTGATATGTAAAAGCACTATCTAATATTTTTTTAGTAACAGCCTTTTCATTTAGCCCTGTAGATATGCATATTAAATCTACGTAATAAAAACAGATAATACATGAAAAATTTCTACAGTGCAGACCTTTCTCTTAACGCCAGATTAAACCAAGAAACTCCCACATCTGTTTGTACAACTGTATTCTCAACAGGTCAGGCAGCCGGTAGCTTTGACCTAAGTCCATCTCTCTTGCAGTAGCTTTTTCCTGGGAATAAAGAGAACAGGAGGTACTAGGACAGAAAATGAAATATTCCAGAAACCTTGGCCTATTACATTTAGCCAGGAATATTGTCTTTCCCCAGTCTGTGGCTCTGATCCTCAGTCAGGATAACGAGGCACCATAGAATAATGTGTTCATTTACATATAAATATGTATAAAATATTTATGTGCATATATATATATATAATTCCATGGTGTTTGGCATAAATGAACGTAGTATAAAATAATAGGGAGAAGTCACTTTCTGAAGATTTTTTCTTTCCTTTTTTCCACTCCCCCTTGACATTTGCTAATAGAAGAAGGGACATGAGAAGACTGAGGGTGGTTGTTATTATTATTATTTATTATTATTATTAATTATTATTATTATTTTTTATTATTATTATTTTATTATTTTAAAGATTGAATTTAAACCTTAAGTTAAGAGGAAATTGAGATTTTGCAGTGGAAATTCTTGTTGTACCTTGACTCCACTGCAGGTTAAAATCCAGGTATGTATTGATCTGTCTTCCCTTTTCCAAAAACTCTAATTTCCATGGGAAGGAAACTCACTTGTGTACTCCACCTGTCAGTCCAAGTGTAGATGACAGTGGGACCAGAGCAGTGGGGGACACTTGCCCTGTAGCCATTTAGCTCCCGATTGTCTCTTTGCTGCTGAAAGAGGGGAAGAAAAAAGATCAGTGGCTATATAAAATATTCTCAGTACATTTTTGTCTTGCTTCTATATGCATAAACTATTGAACCTTTACTGGGTAGGAGTTAGGCACCACTGGGGAGAGTGCCAAGCTCCCACAGTGGAAGCTAGGCTGACTTGCACCCTTGTTAAAGATCTCTTGAACTGTAGCCACTGTCATATTTCATGCAATATAACCTATCTGCCTTTGGCAAGTTCAATGTAGTGTGGCAAGTTCTTGAGAGAAAGTAATGACTTGTGAAGTAAGCAGTTCTTAAAAAGAAGAGGGGGAAAAAAGAGCTAAAGGATCTTATTACAGATGATGGGTCAGGTTCACCAGGGTGCCACAGCAGCTCCGTTTCAGTCTGGTGATCCAGAGCAGCTGTAAGCACTGAAACTGTGTTTATGCTCAAGCCATTAGTGAATCAGGTCAAACATCTAAGAATAGAGAGTTCTTTACTTGATGGGTTACTGGGAACATTTAATCAATAATTACTCAGAAATTGAGATGTTATCTGTTCTGCCTAGTCACTGCAGTTTGGGTCACAGTGTGAGAGCACAGAGCAGAGGAAAGGGGAATTTCAGTAAAGGATTCCTTGAAGTTCACTTGGGTTGGATTTGTGCTAATTGTATTTGGACAAGAGCGAGAAGCTTTGAAGTGCCGTGGCCCCTCAGCACATGGCTGTCTGGCAAAGCCGCCTTGAAGTGAGACATTCCTGGACCACATTGTCAATTTTTGTAACATGGGTCCGAGGCTGAAAGTCGCGAGCAATTCTTTCTCACCCTTAGTGAAAGCTGCAGCTAGAGAGGGAGGATGTGGCCGTCTCTTGTTGCCCTCCCGTGCCCCCACCATCTGCTGGGTGCTGCCTCTCTGCTTTCCCATCTGTGGGCTGGGGACTCTGTCTCTCCGCAGCCACATCTTTGTTTCCAGCTGGCTGCAGACAGTCCCTTCTGGTGAGTGGGCTTTAAAATCTAGGGATGAGGCTGCCTTGCTGGAGGGTACCAATAGTTTGTGACTGTTTGCTCAGGGAGCTTTGCTTGGAGGGCACGAGGCTGTTCTTGCCTCCCAGAGGAGCTGATTTGAAGGAGAAACTGCAGTTCATCATCTGGCTGCTCTGTGGTATGAGCGGCTGGGGTCTGCTCATCTCTGCCACCCTTACAGTTTTATGTGCCTTTTCTGTGCTGGCTTCTGAATGAACAATTTGTGGTGGGTTGACCCTAGCTGGAGGCCAGGTGCCCCCCAAAGCTGCTCTATCCCTCCCCTCCTCAGCTGGACAGGGGAGAGGAAATATAACGAAAGGCTCGTGGATCAAGATAAGGACAGGGAGAGATCACTCACCGGTTACTGTCAGGGGCAAACCAGACTCAACTTGAGGAAATTAATTTCATTTATTACCAATCAAATCAGAGTACAGCAATGAGAAATAAACCTAAATCTTAAAACACCTCCTCGGACCCTTCCATTCCTCCCAGGCTCAACCTTTCTCAGCCTCTCCCCTACAGCAGCACAGAGAATGGGGGTTGTGGTCAGTTCATCACACGTTGTCTCTGCTGCTCCTTCCTCCTCAGGGGGAGGACTCCTCACACTCCTCCCCTGCTACAGCGTGGAGTCCCTCCCATGGTAGACAGTCCTCCATCAACTTCTTCCACATGAGTCCTTCCTATGGGTTGCAGTTCTTCACAAACTGCT
>VXBL01007052.1:1032998-1063085 GCA_013400195.1 Aramus guarauna | reverse complement strand
ATTGTCTCTTTGCTGCTGAAAGAGGGGAAGAAAAAAGATCAGTGGCTATATAAAATATTCTCAGTACATTTTTGTCTTGCTTCTATATGCATAAACTATTGAACCTTTACTGGGTAGGAGTTAGGCACCACTGGGGAGAATGCCAAACTCCCACAGTGGAAGGTAGGCTGACTTGCACCCTTGTTAAAGATCTCTTGAACTGTAGCCACTGTCATATTTCATGCAATATAACCTATCTGCCTTTGGCAAGTTCAATGTAGTGTGGCAAGTTCTTGAGAGAAAGTAATGACTTGTGAAGTAAGCAGTTCTTAAAAAGAAGAGGGGGAAAAAAGAGCTAAAGGATCTTATTACAGATGATGGGTCAGGTTCACCAGGGTGCCACAGCAGCTCCGTTTCAGTCTGGTGATCCAGAGCAGCTGTAAGCACTGAAACTGTGTTTATGCTCAAGCCATTAGTGAATCAGGTCAAACATCTAAGAATAGAGAGTTCTTTACTTGATGGGTTACTGGGAACATTTAATCAATAATTACTCAGAAATTGAGATGTTATCTGTTCTGCCTAGTCACTGCAGTTTGGGTCACAGTGTGAGAGCACAGAGCAGAGGAAAGGGGAATTTCAGTAAAGGATTCCTTGAAGTTCACTTGGGTTGGATTTGTGCTAATTGTATTTGGACAAGAGCGAGAAGCTTTGAAGTGCCGTGGCCCCTCAGCACATGGCTGTCTGGCAAAGCCGCCTTGAAGTGAGACATTCCTGGACCACATTGTCAATTTTTGTAACATGGGTCCGAGGCTGAAAGTCGCGAGCAATTCTTTCTCACCCTTAGTGAAAGCTGCAGCTAGAGAGGGAGGATGTGGCTGTCTCTTGTTGCCCTCCCGTGCCCCCACCATCTGCTGGGTGCTGCCTCTCTGCTTTCCCATCTGTGGGCTGGGGACTCTGTCTCTCCGCAGCCACATCTTTGTTTCCAGCTGGCTGCAGACAGTCCCTTCTGGTGAGTGGGCTTTAAAATCTAGGGATGAGGCTGCCTTGCTGGAGGGTACCAATAGTTTGTGACTGTTTGCTCAGGGAGCTTTGCTTGGAGGGCACGAGGCTGTTCTTGCCTCCCAGAGGAGCTGATTTGAAGGAGAAACTGCAGTTCATCATCTGGCTGCTCTGTGGTATGAGCGGCTGGGGTCTGCTCATCTCTGCCACCCTTACAGTTTTATGTGCCTTTTCTGTGCTGGCTGCTGAATGAACAGTTTGTGGTGGGTTGACCCTAGCTGGAGGCCAGGTGCCCCCCAAAGCTGCTCTATCACTCCCCTCCTCAGCTGGACAGGGGAGAGGAAATATAACGAAAGGCTCGTGGATCAAGATAAGGACAGGGAGAGATCACTCACCGGTTACTGTCAGGGGCAAACCAGACTCAACTTGAGGAAATTAATTTCATTTATTACCAATCAAATCAGAGTACAGCAATGAGAAATAAACCTAAATCTTAAAACACCTCCTCGGACCCTTCCATTCCTCCCAGGCTCAACCTTTCTCTGCCTCTCCCCTACAGCAGCACAGAGAATGGGGGTTGTGGTCAGTTCATCACACGTTGTCTCTGCTGCTCCTTCCTCCTCAGGGGGAGGACTCCTCACACTCCTCCCCTGCTACAGCGTGGAGTCCCTCCCATGGTAGACAGTCCTCCATCAACTTCTTCCACATGAGTCCTTCCTATGGGTTGCAGTTCTTCACAAACTGCTCCAGCGTGGGTCCCTTCCATAGGGTGCAGACCTTCAGGAACAGACTGCTCCAGTGTGGGTCCCCATGGGGGTCACAAGTCCTGCCAGCAAAACCGTTCCAGCATGGGCTCCTCTCCCCACAGGGCCACAGGTCCTGCCAGGAGCCTGCTCCAGCCCAGGCTTCCCATGGGGTTACAGCCTCCTTTGGGCATCCACCTGCTCCAGTGTGGGGTCCTCCACGGGCTGCGGGTGGAATCTCTACACCCCCTCATCCTTCCTCCATGGGCTGCAGGGGGACAGACTGCCTCTCGTGGTCTTCTCCACAGGCTGCAGGGGAATCTCTGCTCCAATGCCTGGAGCACCTCCTGCCCCTCCTTCTGCACTGACCTTGGTGTCTGCAGAGTTGTTCTTCTCACACCTTCTCACTCCTCTCTCCAGCTGCAGTTGCTGTTGTGCAGCAACTTTTCCCCCTTCCTTAACTTTGTTATCCCAGAGGCATTACCACCGTCACTGATGGGCTTGGCCTTGGCCAGAGGCAGGTCCATCTTGGAGCTGGCTGGCATTGGCTCTGTCAGACATGGGGGAAACTTCTAGCAGCTTCTCACAGCAGCCACCTCTGTAGCCCCCCAGCTACCAATATCTTGCCGCACAAACCTAATACACAGTTAGAGATCTTTTGTGGATGGTGGATCTTTCACAAATAGCCATTTATGGATGAGCACACAGGTTTTCTGATGTACATGAGCTGGGCAGAAATAAATAACAAATCTACTTTATATGGCTCTATATGATCCGGATACCTCATCATTTTGCAAGGCAGAAGTATACTGGCTGTATAGCTGCTGTGCAGAAATGTAGAGAAGACACGGTCAAACTAAAGAGCTTTAATTAAGAGCACACTTAGTGTTGTCAACAGTAAATTAAGACATTGTCTCATGGAGAACAATTCCTAAGTCTGAGCTGGGAGGTAGAGGACATGTATTTGCTTCTCATAGCTCATCATGGCCCCACTGCCTCCCATGCAAGCGTAGAATTTACCATCTCCCCAAACCTGTCAGTGTGGTTGCTCAAGTGATAAATCTCTGAAACCATTTCTGCCAGAATGAACTACTAAAGAACAGATGACTACAGAAGGAGCTCTGCAAGAAGTTCTGGTGAAATAGTGGTGTGTGGCAGGTGGTCGGCCCTGCGTGAGTTTTGGAGAGGGCATTGGAGGCAATAACCTCTTCAGGTTTTTGAAACCTAAGAAACGAAGCTGCAACTGGTGTGGACAAGTATCCCAGTGTGTTAGGTGGTCTGAATTGGGTTCAGAACAGAAAGTACCTTTGATGATATGTAGAAGAGCCAGAAAAAATCACTGCTTTTTATATCTGACATCTGCATCTTTCCCAGACTTTTAGATGTTTCTGTGAGACTGGGATTTGCACTCACTTTTGCATGGGAAAAGGCAATTGACTCAACATTTCCTGGTTCTTCTCAGGTGACATGGCATCTTTTCTAGGCTACAAAATTAAGCTCTTTATTGCTTACAGCTCAACCAACACTTCAGACCTTCACAGCAGTGACTGTCAGATGTCTGTCTCCCAGAAAGGGAGTTTGTTATCATGTGCTTAGGAACTAAGCTTAATTCATGCTCTAGTGAATGAGATTCCTTGAGTTAGTTTCCTAGGGTCCCTTGGCAGTCATGAAGAGCAATCAGCACTTGATCTACAGGAATAGATTCATCTCATCACAGTGTAGGTCTAAAATAGGCAAGATGATCTGCACTCTAGAGGTGCCTTTTCAACTCACTGACTATAAAGATGAGTGGAGGGGGACTGCCTCAGATGCCAAGTCCACACTGCAGAAGAAAGGGAAGGTGATTCCCACCCAAAGTACTTTAGTAGTAAATGTGACCAAGGTCATATGAGACTTAGTTGTGATGATCTGGTAGTGCCTAGCAGGACAAAGACTTGAAATCTTCCTCCTGTGTCCTAGGTGATTGCTCTGAACACTGGACTAGTCTTCTTGTAAGAGATAGTGGACATTAGCACTTAGGAACCTCTCTTTTGAGTTGTTCTAGCTCTTTTTTGAGCATTTAGTTTGAGGACTTTTCCTTTGTACTTATACCTTGGATTAACTATATAGATTTGTCTTTATAGTCACCAACTCTGCTGGTTTCACTGTAAGGTGTTTAGGTACCAGTTTATAAATATATTCAATAGGAAATAAAATGTGTATGTAGATCAGAAACCTTGTTGACCTGACAAGTTCCCCTGAGGCCCTGGGATATCGGAGACAGCATTCATCAAGTGAGGCATTGAGCATATGCTGGGTCTAGTGCCAATATTCAGGAGCTTTTGCATAAAAATAAGCTGAATTCACTGTTCTTTATCTGTGCACTGCTCTTGTGCATGCTTCCTCTTGAATAGTGTAAAATAGGACAACGCAGAAGAGAGGGCAGCAACTTATAAAATAGTGTATTCAAATGCGAGGATTCAACCTGAGCTGTGGAGAGTTTTCTTCAGTGGATTAGTACCTGCAGTCACTGCCGTCCTCCTGGGAAATCACGTAAGCACATGTGCTTCCTTGAGAGGGCTTCTGACCTCTTTTGTGTTCTTCTTCTTAATTTCTGTGTCCTAAGTAAGGTGATATTAAAACAAATCCTTGCTGGCATGCTTCCTTGGGAGTTTTACAGAGTGTAAGGGAGGGAAGTAGTTTCTGCTGCTTCTAAATTAAAAGCAATTGCTCAAATTCCTGCAAGCCTCCGGAAGATCATATGTCTGCTAAGAATGAGTGCTGCTCTTTGCGCTAGCAAACTAGATACTGGGGAGACAATAATGCAATTGTCAAGACACGTCTTTCAGTTTAATAAACCATTTTTTAGAATAAGGCTCTGCCTCAGTTTAGTATTAGTCCTTGGGAAAAAAATTCTAAATGTTAACATGAAAATAAATACTTCTTTTCTCTTTGGAAATAAACATACTGTCTTCTGCAGCACTGTGGTACATTGTAAGTTAAGCTTTTTATAAACAAATGGCATATGAATAAGACAATTACCTTAGCAGCATTATTGTAAGTAATTTCTGCTGTGGGTAAATCTGACCCTTTTTGAATGTAGAAACATTCATATTTTATTTCCTACCCTAGCTTTTCCCTCAGAAGAGGTTGCTTTGTCTTTAAGACTTATTTGAAATGTCATGATGTATGTCCTACTACGAATTACTACTTTTGAGCTCTCAGTTGAACAGAGGTCATAGCAATATATTGTTTTGTGCAGCTCAGCTGAATACTCTGGAAGCTTAACACCGAGGGCTCGTTTCTGCTCCAGAACAATTGGTTTGGGACTGATTACCAAGTCACGGTGTTGTACAAAATCTCTGAATCTGCTTGCCAGTCTTCTCCTTGATTATCAGTGGCAGGAACTGCATTTCCATCTGTGTGCTTTACACTGGGACCCCTTTGCATAGGGGTCTCTGCTCCCTTCTGTCCCTTGGCAGGGAGTTTATACTGGTCCCACAGTCAGTGCACCCGGAGTGTTTTCCCTTGGCAGCAAAGCTGTTACATCCCCAGCCATTGCAAAACTGACACCCATCCATCGACTCTCATGGAGAATAAAACATCAGTCACACGGCCCTCAGGCCCTGGGATGTTCACTGCTGCCTCGGACACGTGAAGCCCTGGGACCCTTGGTATTTTTTGGACTGCTGCAGCTAAAGTCAGTGTTATCTGTTAATGACCACACCATTAAAAAATCAACCTCTAATTTATTGCCTAATTTATAGGCCCACCTGATAGACCTATGACACAAGTTGAACTCATGTTCAATGATTAATGTGAAATAAAAGGTAGTGTTACATGGCCCAGTTAGATTAGATGCTCTTGATCTAATCCTGTCACTCAGCCACAGCTGTTAACAGTTTTATGTCCTCATAAAAGACTGTACCTGTGCTGTTATAAGTTTTCAGGCTAAAACAAAATCATATTATAACAAAAATATATAATCAGAGGTTATATAACTCAATAGGATAACAGATAAACATCCATAAACTTAATCAGAAATTTAGAGGAGGATATGCTTAAACAAATATGATTTTACCACATTAAATGTTATAGATTTTCAGTCTTAAGAAGGCATTAGGTATCCAGTTTTCATTGCCTTTTCATTTTAGTTGGTAACTAATGCCTCATGTCTTTGAAAATGTCTCGTAAGTTATTGAATTGGATTATGCATGCTATACATAGTCATATAGGGCCAAAGATGAGGATTCATTGTGATTTTGAAATTTTGGTTTTATTCAGTGCAAATTTCCAATTGAAATATTTACCCATGGGACAGTATAAATAAAAGTAGCGGAAGAACCTTAAGGTGGTTTCACTGGGACTTGGTAACATTCAACTTTGTAAAAGCTGGCAAGTGATAGGATTGCTGAAAAGGGTTGGGTTTTTTTTTTCACCCTGGGCATCAGGAAGCGACTGCAGAGTTGACTACTGTGCCACAAGGACAGTGTAAATCTCAGTCACGTGTTGGGCTTAATGGGAATTAACAGATTCTAGAGATCTTAAATGAATGTTCCTATCAGGAAGGACACTTCTCCCCCTTTTTGTGTGACAAGATCAATACCTCATTAGGGAAACCTTCCATACAGAATATTTTGAATGAGCATATGACAAATAATATTCTCTTGACTGTAGGAAAAAGAGCTTTCCTGGTATAATGAATGATAAGTAGAACAAAGATCATTTGGGAATAAAAAGTAGCTGTTTGATCCATTTGATAATTTCCATCTGGATGGCATTTGCTTCTCTCAGTAAAGGGAACGGGAGCTGCCTATTTCTAGGCAATCTGTTCAGTTTCTTTCATGGGAAAGGACAGTTTAGCTATTCCTTCCATATGGGCATACATTATTACATCTAACAAACATGTTGTTCATCTCTCATTTTATTCAGACCCTCTAAGCAGTTTTAATTCCTGGGTGGGTTGGGATGGGAATCGAATATCCCCTCTCCATTGATTTCTGGAGGGGAAAGATCCCCATTATTCTGTATAGGCAGGTGCTGGTTAATTTACTAAAACAAAAGAAACTTTGCTTGAGGAAGCGGAAAGCAAGATGATGATGGGCCCAATGATGCTGAAGGAATACAGGTCTGCAAGCGTAGCTCCCTGCTATCTTGGGATCCGTCATGCAATCTCTGTTATAAATTAAGCAAGCTCTATCTCAGTATTCCCCCTCTAGAACAGTAACATATTCTAACATTAGAAGAGTCATTATAATCATAACATCATCTTGGCTAATCAAAGAGAGACTATTTCCTTGGTACAAGGAGGTGATACTGGTTAATGCTGTGTATCTGCCACTGCCCTGGGTCGACTGGATCTTGTGCATTTTTAGCACGGTTTTTCTTATCTGTGCTTTTTTGTCCAAGGCAGCCTGGGCCCTTTAGTTAGCTTTCAGGAAGACTTGTGTATCCGTGGGGATACATTGGACCTGCTCCACTCTGATACCCTGGTCGGACAGCGAGGTCTGCACCCTGCTCCCCGCACTGAGAAGGCATTCCAGCATGAATTCCTGTTGCCCAAAATGTTATGAGGTACCTAAGTGCAATAAGCACGTAGGCACTGATGCTTTGTCCTTGGAATACTTCTATTTGAAAAACAATTCTCTCTGTATCATATTTTTTGGGGAAGTGCTAGTGTCTAAAACTTTTGAAAAGTACTGAAATATATTCCAAAGATCCCTGTGCATAAAAGCAGGAAGGAGCAGTAGGAATCGCTGCTTTGCTATTGTAGTTTAAGAAGACAACTCTATTTTCTTTGAGATTAAAAGCAAGCTTGGAAATTTTTTTCCTTTGGCAAACACATGTGATGTAGCCCTGCAGAAATGGAATATTGTCTGACTGAATGGAAAGGGTGAAAAAATAAGAAATTTAAGACAAGGATATACTTAGTGCCTGGTGGTTTAGGGCCACACCTCCTTCATCATCTTCTTACTAATTGTCTCCAGACACTGTTTATTCTCTCTCTTGTTTTGGTTTGACAGCTCTAAATTGAGATCTCTAGCTTGGAAATACTTGAGTGATCTAAAGAAGTCTGTGATGGATGATTACACCCCAGTTTCAGTGGAGGCTTATACAGATTCAGGTAAAGTTCAGTTAGGGTCTCTTTCTTGGGGAATATCAGTGCCTTGGCAATCACATATTTCATCAGTGAATTATGAATTTTGGATTTCAGTGCTTGATTCTTATCCATTGTCCTTGCTACTTGCTGGTTATGTTCACACTGGACACAGGCAACCTGAGAGGCAGCTCTGACTGCTTACACCGTAGGTTTCAAGTGAGGCCAGACCATAACACTCATGTTTGGGATGTGCAATCCAAAAGACTTTCCTAACTTCCAGAAAAGACATTTTTTTTCTCATTCTGACCTTTAACAATCTGCACCAGTGAACAGAGCCATGTCGCAGGCAGCTGGTAGGAAGGCACTTGGCTCTTTCGCAGCCTGCATCTGATGTGCCTCCCGGGTGGGAAGGGGAGTTCCACCAGATCTCACCTGCCAGTCCCTCAGACACGAGGTTTTCCTGGTACAGTCAAGCTAGATCTCTCTGCTGAGAAGTTTTGCGATTTCTTGTGGCTGGAAATAAAGGATTTAGCCTTAATTCCAGGCTGGCTTGGCTGTCTTTCTCCTCCAGGATTGCTCCTAAACTCTCACATTGACAGGACATGATAAAAAAGAGTGTTGGTGAGGTTTCTGGTGACATTGGGTCTCATTATTCATGAAGTCCACAAGCCACAGTGCAATTACTAAGGATTTAAGCCTAGCAGGCTGAGTTGGCTAAAGGTGTTTGTTTCATACTCACTTTAAAGAAGGTGAGGAGTGAGAAGAAAAAGACATAAGGGAAGAAATGGTGGAAACAAGAATCTGTCCAGGAGCAGAAGCAGAGGCTAGTGGAAGAAGAAATGAAGTCGCATCGAGGAGGAAGGACTAGAAGGAAAACAGGCAAACGTGTGTCAGGCAGGACAAAGATTTGAACTTGAATCCCCTATTCACTATTCTGATGTTTACGTTTTATAAATCTGTATATATTCTTAATTCTTTAGCATGTATTTAACTCTTCAGTAAAGCATAGTTAAAGCCAGAAACATTGTGATTTGTGGTGAGGATACAAACAGCTTCCTACAGCGATGGAGGGCTTTATATGCTGCTAAACGACCCATATCAGAAACACTAATGTAAGTGTTGTAATTGCTTGTCTTTCTCCATGTTGGTGTTTCCATGGAGCATTTGTTGAAGGAGCAAAGCACTGTAAAACCAGAAATATTCTGGATTACCTTATGTATATGTTGCTCATGTGGTGATTATGAAGGGTGAAAAAACATTTTTTATTAGATTTCTTACGGATGCATTTTAAGAAGAAAATGTCATATGATATATTAGGTTATTCTTTAAAATAGGATAAATGTCAAATATTTCAAATATAAATGGTACCCCCTTTATTTCCTACCTTAGTCCACCTTCCCACTACCT
This sequence comes from Aramus guarauna, assembly GCA_013400195.1. NCBI lineage: Eukaryota > Metazoa > Chordata > Aves > Gruiformes > Aramidae > Aramus > Aramus guarauna. Next base: position 1,053,878 of record VXBL01007052.1, on the reverse strand, counting down.
ATCATTGCCTGAGTTATCGTACAAGGTCTGACAAGGAACACAGCTTGCAGTATTAGTCATACTTCCAAAAATTTGGGCTGTGCTCTGGGATTGGTCCAGTGAGTACTTTCTCTTACTTAAAAAGAAAGGAAAAACAGTGGCCATTTGCACTAAAGCCTACAATTTTGGAGAGGAAAGGTGTTAGAACTTTTAAAAAATGTTTCCTCTACATATGGCCTAAAGTGGCGTTGGAAATTTGAGTCCAAAAGCTAACAGTAAACAAAGCTGCTGTTTGCTAGATAGAGTCTTGTGCAAATCCTGCACTCTACAGTGAAGACCGATTCTTGGATAAAAGTACATCTAAGTGGAGAGGGAAACCAGGAATGACAAGAGCCAGGGTGCACAAATGAAAACATTGGTAACAGGTTCATAACAAAGTGATTCTCGACATGTAATTAAGTGCTGGACCTCCTTTCCATGGTATATTGCAAATACAAAAAGTTTATGTGGGTTTGAGAGAGACTTGACAACCTAACAGAAGAAAAATCCATCAAGGTTTGCTAGGTGAATGGACACCAGCTCTGCTTCAGGAAGTCCTTGAGCAGCAGATAATGAAAGCTCTGGAGAGTATCAGTGTGCCCTCTTCTCTTCCCCAAGGTATCTGCTTTCAGCTGCTGGCTCTTTTTTTTTATGGATCTTCCCTTTCTGTCCACAAGCATATTTCTATCCTTCTATCCACAAGCAAGTTTCCATTCTGTAAGCATGAGAAACAACACAACAATTTGGTGATTTGCCTTCACTAGTTGTGTTCTAGTACGTGCCTGCAGAATACATGAAGATGTAACCTTGCAAGTAGGAATAAAGCCAATTTTTAGGAAGTTATGCCTAAGATAACTGCATCAATAATTTGAATGCTGCAACTTAATTGCTCAAAGGATGTCCACAGCACAGTGTCAGCAATGTCAGTATTGGGGTACCACACAGGCACAGCTTGCACAACCCCTGCACTGCCACGACTGCAGCAGCAAAGTCCCTTTTGCAAGTGGTAGCCACTGTTGTCTCATAACAAAAAGGTCTGAAAAAGGCTTCCTGGCATAAAATGAATTCTTAATGATGCTGCCCACTTTAATAACTCAGTAAGGGTGTAGATATTAGCCAGATCAAACTGTCACACACTACCAGGATTGAAAAAGCCATGATCTGTCTGGATAAAATCTTAAAGAGCACAAAGAGAGCTATAAGGGCTCTGGCAAAGGAAGGAAAACTCAGCTGGCTGTTTAATTTGTGTTAGCCAACCAGATATTACTTCTATCTCATTAAAACCCATTTTCAGAGGAAAAGAAAAAAAAAAATTCACAACTGCAAACTGAAGTGACACAGCAGTAAGAGACATCAGCTCTCTCCATTGCAAACAACGTTTTGTATTTGTCACAGCTGAGCTTATGAAAAGGCTGTCAGCTGAAAACACATGTTGTCATGCAGTTTCCTCAACAGCCAGGTGAGTAAACAAAATGAATGGGAATTCCAGCCTAGACAGCATCTGTTTCTTCTTTTTGAGCCATTCCCTCTCCCCTCCCCAAGAAGTCCTTCAGCACCTGGGCTCTGCACAGCTGGGCATACGTGCTTCCCAGTCCTCGATACCCAACATGTTTTGCTGTCTCATTTTATTTACCACATCTGCGTCAGCCCACCTGAAGATTTCTAATCCCGATTGCATGCTGTGCAGGGACAAAATCCTCCAGCATGGTGAGACTGAATTTCACATGAAAAATGTGTGCATTAACTGGCTCAGCCATGAGTTCTTAAAACTCTGGGGAACAGAAGATGACTTCACATATCCCTCTTTTCTTCATGTGCCTTTCTCCTTTGTACAATTCCAGAGTGTTTTGCACTCTGGAAACCCTCAGCTTCACAAATTATTGTCTCAGGTTAATATAGACCAAGGGCAAAGTGAATACGTAAAAGCAGAATGAGTGCCTCTTCTTGTCAAACCTTTAAAGCTGTGTATACACAATGAACATCATGATTCCTCTTCCTTTTTCAGTTGCTATCCATTCTGAAATGGACTTTGAAAGTCAAAGACTTTACATCTTCAAAACATATTTTTCCCCAAAATGCCCAAATACTCGTTCTGCTGTTGAATATTAAGACAGCCAGTCTTTTCTGGTTAAAGTGGTTTGGGTTTTTTGTTTGTTTGGGGTTTTTGTTTGTTTGGTTGGTTTGGGTTTTTTGTTTGTTTGTTTGTTTTGTTTTTCCAGAGACTCCTTCTCTGAGAATTTATCAGCTTTTTTTTCAGATATTGCCTTTTTTTTTTTTTGCATGCTATACTATTACACCTGCTTCTTTTCACTCACTGTTTTGTCTGTTAAATAAAAGTGCCCTTTCATTTAAGTAATTTTACTACCACGTGATCGAGCATTTTAATGAAAATTTTATTAGACTGCCTAGCTAATGCAGAAGATTGTGTCTAACATGAATAGCTGTTAAAGATTTGCTAATCTCCAAAATATAGATATAAGGGAGAAATTCACAGTATTGATAAGCAAGTGTTGATACTAGAAAGCTATGTCCCTGTTGAACCAAAGCATTTAAAGCGTGGACTGAAATTGCGTTGTAAATCGAATGCTGTATTGGCCAGGGGGTTCACAATTGGCTTAATAGTAAGAACTCAGATGAAATGTTGTGCTGAACTGGGGACACTGTTAAAGTGACTTTCCTCACTAAAAAAGAGAAAAGCTCCAGTGCCTGCATTTACGCTATGTCAGTGATTTGAAAAGCTAATGAAAATAGTATTCCTGCTGTATGGTTTTTTGTTTTCTCTCCAGGGACGACTTTGCCAGTTGGTTTGGCCTACGTTATTAAACAGCGGGGAGAGGCAGCCTGACGGTTGGTTCAGAGACATGATGATGAATTAGGATGTTGCAATATGACTTTCATTGCAGAATACAAGGTAGGTTCAGTACAAATGAACATTTAATATTCTATCTCAAAGTACTTTAACTAAGTTTCACTTAGTTTTGCTGCTGCTATTTTTTATAGTTTCATTTAGATAGAGAAAATCTTTTATGCTAATTTTTAGGAGTGGTAATTTTCAAATATAGCACATCGATCATGAAGCACTCAATAAAATCAATATAACCATTTCTGATGACAAATGCAGAACTGGCATTTTTTGCACAATGGTCGCTGACACATAATCTATTCTGTTGCCTTGCCAAAAAGAAAAAGAAAAACAAAAACAAAAAAAACAACAACAACAAAAAAAAAAAAAAACAAACAAAAAAAAACCCAAACAACAAACTAAGTAGAAATATGTGTCAACAGGATAGTGTTAAAATCAACTATTTAAAATTGGTCTTAATATAATTATTATATTTTTAGGTGAAATGCCATGTTTAATTATATTTCCTATTCATACTAGATGGCTAGATTTCTTGCTCTTCATTGGTTCTGGTCCAACACTTGGACTTAGAGAGGACTTGGCTTGTAGACAGTTGCTGAGTCATTCAATTTGTATCAACTATTTACCTGCCTCTCATGAAGGATGTAATGGTTTCTCTTATCACGTTCAAGATCCCCACACTCTTAAACCTAGTTCCGTTTTCCCCATGCCTTTAAAATACAACAGCTTTATCTTTTACTGAGATGCAGAGAATTAAGTCCAAGGTCACGCAAGCCAAGGTATCAAAGTCTGGTCTAAATCCAAGGGCAGTGCACTAAGCACTGGATCTTCTTATGTCAGGAAGGGAGAGGTGAGAAAGGAAGTTTTACCCAAATACAAATAAATGTATTCAAAGCTGATGTAATTTTTATGGGAAGTCAATTTCTTTGTATTTCTTTGTCATTATTATTAATGGAGGATACGTGCTCTTGGATTCGTTATGAAAGTCTGAGTGCTTCTTTCCTACATGCTGCTCCATCTTCCCCTATCACAAATCAGGGTTTCCTCACTTTTGCAGTAGGTTCAATGTTTCCTCTATCTGTTCCATTATGCCCCTGCCCCATTTCACTCCCTCCAGAGACCCTACGATACTGTTAACCATTTCTCACAGCTCCTGACAACTGGTTGGGCAGGAGACAGTACTGGGTCTAGGTATGTGCTCATTTTAAACAGCACTGATTCAGGATCACTTGCCCCTTTTTTTCTTAAGAAAAATGGAATCCCTTTCCAACCAACCAATGAAAATGTGTTCTATTAACAATATATAAATTTAGTATATCGTCTTCTTTACATTACTTTGGCATGGATGCAATATTAAAGGTACACAGGGTATTCTGTCACTATTATCTGTAGTTTGAAATTATGTGCTCTTTGCAATTCTTCTACATCTTCCTACGCATAATTAATTTTAAATATATGTCTTTGCTGCCCTTTCCATTTCTCCAAACATAGTCCTAATGAGTGTAATGTCACTACTCCTAGTCATCCTGTCATTTGGATTTGTGCACATATTATCTGAAATTACTTTTCAACATTCAAAGGGATGCTGTTTCCATCTTCTTATCAAGGGCTTGATCCTGCCTTATTAAAAACAACAGTAGGCCCATTTTCTTTAGTAAGAACTTCCATAACTTGTGGTTTAAGAAAGATCTCTCTATATACTTGCACATTTAAGAGCAGCTCTTTAGGCTGTTTGAATTATTTAGGTTTCATCATACTAAGACAGTAGTTGAGGAATTATTATTGCTCATGATTACTGTGTGTTTGTATCTGAGTTTTTTGATCAGTGTTTATACTGTGGTACTCAGGAGAATTTTTTGCAAGCAGAAGTTGTAGTTTCATGGCTGAAGCCCTTGCTCAGCATTACACTAAGAGCTGATGTTCGAGCAGTCCCCTCGAAATCTATTGCTTCCTGAGGATTAAGTTGCACCTTGCCATGCAGAGCTGAAATTGAATCCAAATGGCCCAAATTGAACTGAATGGACTGAAGATGTAGACACTGACTTGAAAGAGAATTTGGATATATCTGCACAGCCCGAAGCAGAGGGGAGCTGGCAGGAATGTGTGCCACTTCATTTACATAGGAAACAGTGGGTCAAGCCGGAGGCATTCCTACGGCTTTCTGTAACACAGGACAGGCAGACCTCGTCGGTACCTCCCTATGAAAGCCTGGAAACGAGGCTTTTGCTTGAAAATAGCATGCAATTTGCCTGAATGCTAAAGATGGTTAATTATTTAAAGATGCTTAAGCAAGTCAGTTACCTAAATATGCATGTGGGGAGAAGAGTAGTGACTATAGGATTTGGCCTAATATAGTTAGCTGGGACTTTACATTTTTACATATATATATTACTGTCTCTGGTTGTCTTTCTGCAGTCACTGCTGGTTCCGATCTGATGATGGGTTTGGAATCAGACATTAGAAATCTTTAATAGGACAATTTCTAGTCAGTTATGTGAATACCACAGCTGTGCTAGCGTCAGAGAGGCTTTTATGTTGCTCATCTCCAAGTCTAACTGAAAATCTACTTGCCATTTGAGTCCATCTAATCAAATAATGATAAAGTAGATGTTCTGAAACATGAATCACCCTTTAATATCCACCTCAGACTTCAGGACCACCAAAGGCAAATAGCTATCCTATATGAAGTCCTTTAAACAAGTTGTGGTTTTTACATCAACCTTTTAGCTATTTTTGATAGATATTATTTATTCTATCAATATTTAATGTGGAGGAACCATTGAACTGCATAATTTGGTAGATATGGGTGTGCTGCTCTCTAATGCTCCCATGCTTTCTTCACTGTTAGGAGTGATGTAAGAGAATAAACAAATGGTGTGTTCTGGAAAAAAGGGTGAAACAAGATAATAGTACTTAGTATCACACATGTATTTTCCTGGCAGTTTTCCTACAACTCTCTTGGAGGCTCAGCAGTGTCTCTTAGGCAGCTGGTTGCTCAGGGACCTCCTGGCACATGGAGGTTGGTTCTCAGGACACGACATGTGATGTGCTTTCTCAGACACACTTTAGCTTCTCCTGGGATTTGTAGTTCTTTCCCCAGTGAGCCCCTAGCAGGCATCAAGTTAATCTTCATAAGCAGTGGGGTGAGACTAGGTCAGTTTGCTCTTGGTAGCGTTACTCCTGGTTAGCCTTCCCCATGCCCCTTGTTGGCTCTGAATGCCAAGGCAGCTTCTGAGGCTGTCATGGCAGCTCTGTAACGATACCCTTTGCAGTTAGTACTGTCAGTGCACCAAGATTAGGTTTATTTCTCTGAGCTACTTACAGTTCACCCTAAATATTATTCAAAACAAATTCTACATGTCCTTCATCCTTTCTTAATTGTCTGTCATTATTTGATTCAGTCTGTGATCTAAAAATGTGTTAGCTCATTTGACTCTTTTTCATGCCAATGCCCTGCATCCATCCTTAGAAATTCAGTGGCATACCTTCTCCGCTGCAGACACTGGTTCCTTTCTCTGTCGTCTTACCTATACATTTACTGTATGTGCAGGTGATAAGAGTATGATAAAAGAACATGGAAATGCCATAAACCATATGGCCATATGACAAATTAGTTTATCTTGTCCCTTTGGCCCCCTCCACCCGACCTCTGCTCCAGGGGGCTCTTCCCGCACTCCACACCACTGAGCTAGGAGCTGCCATTAAACAATACAACAGGCAAGATAATTTTTTTTCTCTTTCTTGTGAAATTCTCACAGATACAATTTGCTCCTTTGTGGGTCCTGTGAAGGGAGTCAAGGATACGTCAAGTGTAATTGTTAAAGTCTGAGATATTCTTGTATTCTTTCCAACAGGAAAGGGACAACTATTTTTTTTTTTTTCAGTGTGATTCAACACTTTCAGTTGAGATCATAGAGTTAAAGCTGTAATAATTTTAGCATGAAAGAACTAATTTAATTTTTAAACAATTTTATGATCTTTTGTGAGCTTTTTACAACAGGAGTCTCGATGCTAAAACCTAGAGCAGTGAAGCTATGATGTACTTTGCCAAAAATATATTTTACAAATTTCTAGGGAATGACAAGTACAGAATAAAGTCTTTAAATAGTGAGGATTTAAGAAGACCTGCATTACTCACTAGTGGTCTGACACTCCTGTGTAACCTAAGTGTTAACTTGATCCTATTTCTCCTCTGTATCTCTTTTCATGTACCCCATATTACATATAGGTATTCTGTAGCACACAGAGTACTGCAATCTCTGCTACTCCAATCAGGTAAAACTCCTTTCAAGCCAAAGGATAAGTACTCATTTACTATCTTGGTCTAGTATCGACTCAGAAAATGTTGCCTAGTGAGTAGCATGTACTAAAAACACTGTAGGAAACTAACTTATTTTGTAATTAATATTTCTTCTCTTACCAGAATGTCTTAGAAAACTGAGGGTCTCTGTGTACACTTCAAATCAGTGTTCAAACCACTAGTGTTTCTGGCTTGGTTTTTGAGAACACAAGTGCCCAGTGCAGGTGTAGGAGACAAGTCTCATAATTTAAATCTCAGCCATGCTCTGAAAAACAACGGCCTGTTGCCAGCTCTTGTGAGGTAGCAGTTGTACTCTTCATGTGAAAGTGGATGCCGACGTTTATCTTTAGAGCATCTCTGTGTGAAACCATGCTATTGTCTTTGTTGCAAAAGTATCTTTGATTTAACTATATGCATGTTCTAATGAGGAGACATTCTTACACCAAAGAACCTGTCAGTAGCACATTAAGGTAATTCAGAAGACATGCAAAGAGTTTGAGTGCTACTTTTTTTTTTTTTTTTTTTTTTTTTTAAACTGAAGCATCTGCTTGTGATTTCTGAGTAGATATCATGTATCTGGGCGAACAGAGTTTCAGTGTCTCATTAAACACAGGTTCCAAGTGGCAGCAGATGGAGTTGGAGCTGGGATTAAGTGTAAGGAAAGTGAGAGCTGAGGGTGTTTGGTTTCAGTTTTAAGAATGAAACCTTCTGCCCTGGTTAACACTGAGATATTTGGATTTGATACAGATTAATAAGGAGATTACTAGAGTGGGGAGATAAAAAGCATCCTTAGATCACCTGAGTGGGACCTGGTTTTATTCACTCTAACACAGAAAAACTGTTAATAATGACACGATAAAAGAGTTCTCAGCTATGGCAAAATTTGTTTTGAGAATTTAAGAAAATTAATATGTAAAGACTTGCGGGTTAGAAATACAGGGAGTTCAAAGTTTGGAGAATAATACTGGCTAGGTAGAGAGTGTCTCTGGTAAAGAGATTTTAGTCAGATCCTTCCATGGTAATCCAAATGTCTTTAAAAGTCAGGTTCCTGCAGTGCAAGAAGGAAGAGTGGGAAGGTCAGATGTCCTCACCAAGAGTGCCTGGTCTGTACGCTCTGGCATCTGAGGCTGACTTTGGGCTTTTCTGTGAAAGCATTGCACAGTGCTGGCTACCGAGAGAACCCCCCCTGACCTGAGCAGCTCTGCATTATACACATCCTAGAATGCAAATGGAAATAATAAATGCCTGCTGTTACATGCCCCTGCGTGCACAGGCTGACATCAGTAAATAATGGTAGTGGGTTTTATTGGATCAGTTTTTAAATGCTCTGTAGTGCTTTGGAAAATCCACCAAGACAGCCCTTCAGCAGGAAGTTGTTACATATCCCTTTATCTTAAAAGAATATATATATTTTAACTTTTATGTATGACTAGGTTTTCAGGTCTAAAGGTGATTTTTTTTTTGCCCAGATCAGCATGACTAATGTTCAGGCGTGAACATGCTTTGTAATATTCCCTTCTCCAGAGAGGAGATCCTCTGATTTATTACTCCTGGACATGTCTCCCACGTTAAAGAGTCCCTGCATTGTATGTGTGCAGGGGAAGGCACAGCTTGTGCTGTACAGTGCCACAAAAATGAAATTTGTCAGCCTGTTAGATTAGAAATGCAACACAAATTTACTCATTTGAAACAGAATCTTGTTTGGTTTGGGATTTTTTGGTTTTGCCTTTGAAATTAAAATAGGAAAACTGTTAATTTCACACAATTGCAGGTAGCATTAGTCTTGGTGACAAATCTGAAAAAGTAAAAGGCAATAACCTTGATCCAGGCAAATGAGAGAGGGATGTCTTCCTTGTTTATGCTGTATGCTAGTCAAGGTGAAATAATTTTACCCACCTAAATGAGAAAGCAGTGATTCTAGGGTGTTTATTGCCATTCAGCAGATTCTGCATGTGTGGTTTTGTATTTTTAATTAATGCTTGTAAATCTTTAATTGAAACTCTTCACACAAGATCTTTAAAGTCTCTGATCATATTGAATAGCTTATTCAACAGGTGCAGATTTAATGTTTTTAAAAAATTCTTTAATATATTTTAAGACCCTTTTTTTTAGTGTAGATGTCATTTGCCCTATGCCAGATAAAACTGACAACTGTCTTGGCAAATGCTGTAGCAGACTGTAGTGAGGAAGTGAATAGTAGGCTAATGATGATGAAAAGTAGTTGTCTTGGGTAAAAGCAACAATTCTGTGAGTGCTGATGGGCAATAATTTTTTATTTCATAGTTTTTATATGAAATGTTTGACTCGCATTGTTACTGGGACAAATTGATCCAGCACATTCTTATGAAGTAGGGTTGTGGAGGGGGTGTCCAGAGGTGAAGAACTCATGTTCTGTACACTGTGTCCCCAGCTGGACACTCAAAGCCATGGTTTTGATCATCTTTGCCCTAATCTCTTTTGCTGCTGTTTAGAGAGTTCATCTGGGGGAAGATGCAGAGTGAGCAATGTGAGAAAAATGCAAGAAGTGAAGTAACAGTTCTCCTGGGCTGCATGGGAAAGTCTGTCAGCTTTCCTGAGCTTCATGCTCAGCAAAAGATGGAAATTGTTATTTAAACTTCAGCTAATAAATATATACTTACATTAATTGTAATGTAGGTTTTGCTTTTAGCTGTAGTAGATGGAATATTTTTCAGATGGAAACATAACTTTCTTTTCTAAAGGTGTCTTCCTAAGTCGTATATTAATTTATGTAGCACCATTCCATTTATGCAGTGCACCATATACTAGTGATTCCCTTCTTCCCAGATTGGACCTCACTGATTTTCAGAAGGAGTAACATGAGGAGTAATGTCTGCAGTGCCAAATTTACAAAGATAGAGAGATAGATGTCTAGGTGGTGTAAATCCCTTACTAGAATTCAGATTGGATTTGTTGGCCTGAGTGTTTAGTTTGCACTTTTGAAATGAATCTCCTGTTCATCCCTTCTTTGCTGTGCTATAGGTAACATAGTGGAGTAGGCAAAATGGATTTCTTCTAAGTGAATCTAAACTGGAAAATGCTCTCCAGCTGCTGATGGCTTTCAGTCCATCAGACCAGACTAAAGCTATTCCAAAATCAAGCACCCAAAACTTGTATGGTGCGGATATTGTGTCCTTAATACCAGCTTTCTGCTCTATCTGCTCCTATTGTACTTCATTACTTGCTAAGTTAGACAAAGTTAAATGGGAATTTAACATTTTAACTGAATTTTAGATGTCTTTGTAAATCACTAAAGGTACCTTCAAATACCTCAATAGGTCAGGCTCTATGACAACAAACTTGTTTTCAGTGCTCAGTACCAAAACATTAAAAAATTGTCTAAATAAAAATATATTTCCTTTCTCCTAACTATGTTTCACAAAATAGGAAATGCCTTTAAAATCAGGTATTTGCTAAAAAATTAAAACCAAATAAATTTTGTAACCAGGTACTTTTCAGACAGTTGCAAACATATAATTTTTGTTCTCATAATCATACAATCTTGAAAAAGCTGTGGTAACTTCAGACCAAAAGGTTATTTGCTGTTAACAGTGTTTTTAAATACTTATTTGCAAGCTTTGTGTTGCAATAAAATATCTCTTGTTAAAGTCAATAGTAAAATACAGTTTACTGCAGTTAGGCAGGATCAAAGCTTGAATTAATACACAAAAAATTTCCTTCTTGCTTATGATGATCTTCACAAAAAAAATCAATTTTTATCTTTTACATATAAGTAAAGCCTCCTGAGAGAGAGCTTTGTTTCAACAGCCGAAGCATGCTACACTATCTCTGGTTGCAAAACCACTTTAATCTAGAGGTGACAAACAGGAGAGATTAATGGCTTCAGTTTGGACACATGCAGCCAAGCACCACATTGATTCTTTAACAAAGGCAGAATGGACATGATTGCCTGGGATTTAAGAAAGAAAATATTGACTTGGTTCATGAGCTTAAAATACATATTTTTAATATCACCATAGAGATGGGAGTACTCCGTACACTGCAGTGCCATATCAGCAGAACTGGTTAAGTCTACGTTTAAGCATATAAGGAAATTTCAAGAACTTCAATAGCACAAGACACTTGACTAAAGATATAGATAAACTGAGGGCTTAAGCAGGTGTTTAAACATTGGAGTAGTTCTTACATCCTTGTTTTCACAAGGAGACCATTAAGACACAGAGAGGCCGAATGACTTTCCCAACACTTCCCATGGAGTCTGAGGAGGAGAAAGAAGCTGAACCCAATTTTCTTGTGCTTTAGATACTAGGTTAGATGCAAGAGTGACCTACAAATTCACCCTTACAGTGCAGATGGTGTCAGCATTTCTATTTGTCAATGCAAATCCTGCTGGGATGGAAAAAAACCCTAGTCTTTGCACCACTAAGGGCTTTTACTAGCTATGGTTTCAGACAGATATTTTAGATTAGATATTTTAGGCTAGTTTTATCAAAAAAAGTGACTGTAACTTTTAACATAAAAACAATTTATAAAAGTTTTAGGCAAAACTTTGATACATCTGTGGATATTTTTCCTTGTTTTTGTGTTGGCCTTAGATATTATTTGACCCTTTTCTGCAGAAGATGAGAGATGGGCTAGGATTCAAAGGAGGGTTGCAGAAATTATGTTGATATATTTTAACTGCTAGCCAGCGTGCTGTCCTCTCTAACGAAACCTTTTTTGAAGTCAATTAAAATAAAAGGCTGAGAACACAGGACAATGCAAAGAGGTGACAAGAACTGATGTAAGGTCATATTAGCTGGAGAGATGTAATGTTCATTTTCAAAGGCACAAGGAAATGCAACCGTAATAGGCCCCAAAAAATACCTCCTCATTTTCCTGTTAAGCTAGGAGCATAGGATTTCTTTTCCTTGGTGGTTGATATGAGTGTTGCAAAAAGTGCAGTCTAAGACTTTCTGAAGATTAACTTGTGACATGTGAGACTGCAACCAAGAAAAGCTAAGCACCATTCAGACCTCTATGATGATGTGACACACTCAGCACTTCTAAAAAACCAGGCCATTTAAATATATCTGGAAGGCCAAGGGAGGAAAGTTTTAAAAATCTTAGCCCAAAGCCTTAAAATATCAAAGGGAACTAAGTCTAAATGTTATAAGTGTGAAGTTGGACATATCATGTGATAGTTTTTGGGTTGGCATCAATTATGCAAGTTGATTGGAATTAAGTAGAACTCTATCAACACTGGGAAAGGAGGTGGATGGACCCAATTTAATCAGTTGGTCCCCTTCCCAGTCTTAACTGGATATCTTTGAATTTAGTGTTTGTACCAGAAAATAGCTGTGGACTAAGAAAAGCAAATTTTTTCAGTGGTTTTGCGAGGACCTATCCTTCCTATACAGTCTACAGATTGCAATAGAAGCAATGAGAAAAAAGGGGCACATGCAGAAGATACAAAATCTCTTTGTTAGCTAAATCACCCAAAGTAAGAAATCAAAGCTAAAACAACAACCAACCAATCAACCAGTACCCAAAAAATCCCAACTGTCCATCTGATGACAGAGCTGTTCAGCCCAAGAATCCCTCAGGCAGCTGTCTGCTTTATGAGACTCCAAGGGCAAAAAAGCTTCTGCATTTTGTGTCAAGACTGCAGTGATAGAAGATTCTTACAGTGGATTTAGTTCATCCCTGTCAGTTCCTCCACTGATATTGGTGGGGTTTTTTATAGTGTATGGCTTTGAGACACTGCATTTTGAAGCTCAATTTCCCTCCTTCCTGAAAATAGAAAACTAATCCTGCTGCCTTTGGGAGAAGGAGTTGGCTCAGAGACGAATTATATTAGCACGACATAAATAAAAAAATAAAAATAAAAAGGAAACTAGCCTGAGAGAGAACAATGAACATTTATTTACTGTCTCATGGAGACAGAATTTCGTGACTGCATGGAAGGTCACCATATGACTTATATGCTACTTAAGTCTCACTTGAAGGCCCACTGTTGTGTTTCTTTTGCTTGGATGATTATTCAGAATGAGAGTTTCTTGCTTGTCCTGGACCTGAAACATTTAAAAGCCAAATAGAACTACTCATGCCTTTCTAATTAAGATCATGTGTGCACACTCAGGCAGTTTGTATCACAGTAATGAAGGAAACACAGACTACAGCTATGCTTGCTGCCTGCCATTCTTATAGTAGCTGTACATGTATTTTAATGACACTCCAGCAAAAGAAAAGAAAAAAACCTACTCCAGTATCTCCCTTCACACACAGCTCTTTCATGTCACCATCCTGGCTGTGTGAGCAACATTTATCTGGCCCTGGATTCAGGAGCAATGTCTTCTTTTGTGTCCTAAAGAATGGTCAAGCAAACTTTTAGATATTATTTTGATGTTTTATGAAGTTGTAGCAGACTGCAGGCAAGCAAATCTCTAGATGAATGAAAGTTGGTGACTTCTTAAAAAGAATCAGTTGAGTACAGGAAAATAAAAAGCAAATTGAAGAAGAATGTGATCTTAATAGTTCATAAGCTGGTTCACTAGTTCTGAATTTGCTTATTTTAAATATTGTGGAAATGTATATAGTCTACAAATCTGTTTAAGAACTCTAGCTTCTACAAGATGCTAATAAATTGGTCAACCATACTGTAAAATGTACATTAGTCTTTGGACTTTATGAAGTAGCTGAATTGTGAGCTAAACTGAAAATAGAAAATAAACAGCAAGTTTAAATAGTGTTGTATTAATGTATGGTATCATGTAATCTGGTTTAGCCTTTAAAGATAAATGTATTTGGAAAAGGAGATGAAATGAGATAAATGTAACATCATGAGTAGAGTATATATGAATTTCATAGATCATTAATCTTTACTCTTTAAAGTTTCCTATTCAAGGCTATGCATACATTAATTCGGCTGTCAGCTCTTCTCTGCTATCTTGATTATGCAGGTCACACAGAGGTTGCTATAGGAACCTGGCATTACCAATGTAAAGACGGCGAAGGATTTGGCTATCGAGATAAATAAAATAATTGAGGGGTGCTTGCAACCAGCACCCTGATTAATGTAACGCCTAGGTCCATTGAATGAGCACTTAGTCCCGCATGGATTAGGCCCTTGACTTGTGGAGTAGGAGAAAGGCTGGCACTGAAAGCCGATTTTGTGTGGAACAGGTTAGTAATTACAGAGGTGCTATTTGCTGGGAAACCTGTGCATTATGGCATATAGGAACTTCAGTTGTTGCAGTCTGCAATCACACTGTCAAAAGACAGTCCGGCATGGATCCCATGTGTGAACTTGGGGAAGCAGATACAGTTTGGATGTTTTGAAACTCAAGAAAAGGTGGTTTCTGTGAAGCCGAGGTAAGTCCACATTGCTGAATACAGTTGTTGAGGCACACAGCCCAGTGCTAGTGGGGATGAGGCAACGTCACGTTACAGGAGAAAGGCCTAGATTACACAGCAGTTAGGTAACAGAGGTCAATAAATGCTAGTGCCGGTCTATCGCAGGGACTTGTCCTTATGATAAAGGAATGAGAAGCTGTAAGTGGGAGGCAGCAGCAGATTTCTGAAATGGATTTGCCCACGAGTTGAAGATTGCTGACAGTTACTCCAGGTGCTTGAGCCTCAGCTGAAGCTTTGCAGTATTTGGGTATACAGAGGACCCACATGAACCCTGTAGGGGGGAAAATCCTAACGTGTAGTTTTTTCAATAGTGAGGAAGCTTATTGTGGGAGTTGCTTTCTTTTACCGGGCCTCTGAGTTCTTGAAAATTTGTGGGAAGTTTGAGGCTTTTCCCCTAAGTTGGTTTTAGTTAAATATGGCCACTGGGTTCAAAAGTAACACAGGAATGCAGGTACAGAGAGGCACAGTAGTGATGAATGCTCCGTTTCCATTGGAAACCAAGCCTAAAAATACTCCTGTAGCCACAGCTCAACTGTGCTACCAATTCAAGTTGCTGGCTAAGCCTGTGAAATAACAATCGAGCCTAAATCAGTGAAATAAAAGAGTTAAAGTTGTAGTGTCTCGTGAGCCTTCGTTCAGCCTTCAGTCTTACAAAGGAAACCTCTCATTGCTTTAGAAGGGTCCCAGCTCTTTTCCTTTTTGTTTGGCCCTGAAAAGCCAGATCAGTTTTGTGACTTGCTTTGTTGAGACTGTCAGCCCGCTCCGTGCGAGAGGCTACTGCTGTCCTGGCAGCTTCTGCAGGGGAAAAAGGGCAAGAAAAATTCTGCATCAGCAATTCCATTCGTACAGCTTTCCTTCCCTCCTTCCAGCACAAAGGTGGTTTTGTTCGTGCTCAAGAACCAACTAAAAAGTTTGGCTGTGAAATGAGCCCTCCTCTGGAGAAAAGGGAAGGGGTAGAAGATGTCGCATGCAACTGCCAGACACAAACTTCTGGCTGCTCCCTCCTCCGGGTCATGGGCTAGAGATGGCTGTTGCATTAGCTGGTTGTTGTGTTGTGTCACGCGGCTGCAGAGCAGCTAATGAGACAGCAGTTGCCGGTTTTGCATCTTTCACAGAAGTGATTTAGTAAATTAGAATATTCTATTATAATTTCCTGATCTGATTAGATAGGAGAGAACTTGAAAGAAAAGATGCTTCCCCTTTGCTGGTGGGACACACAGGGAGTGGTTGGGTATTTGTAATGTGCTCATATTGTTATTTATATATATCAATTCGGACTCTTTGGTGCTGTCAGAAAGGTGGGAGTGAGGTGGAGCAGTTAACCCTTGCAGCTAACACCCACCTTGGTGTGTCAGGATGGTAATTACTTGAACAGACCGAATAGCATTAGACTCTGAAATAAAAATTCTCCAAATAGTTCCCACTGGTCTGTAGTCTCTGCTGATAAAACAAGTTTGGTCCCTGAAAAGCTCTTATTCATATTGCTTTTTCCTTGTGTAACCAAGGATTTGCAGGATCATAGAAGTATCCAAATTATTCTTCTTCTTGTCAGAGATTAGGTAGATATATTGAATATAGGGGAGTCTCTTCTGTGCATTGGTCTTATGAAAAGGTAGCCACAGGCAAAGTGCTGCCGAGCACATTTCAAGGTTTAGTCTGCAGTGATAAGAGGATAGGCATGGCCCATCTACCCAAGGCGCTCAGGCATCAAAATCAGATGAGTAACTGAAGGCCCAACTCTGTGCTAGATCCCTTGGGCAATGACGGAGGTAGTTCAGGGGAATGTGTGCATTTTCTTTTGCTTCCACAAAAGACAGAAGCTTACATATTTTGAAGCAAAGAAAGAAAATGTAACACCTCTGTAAGAAATGTTACTGAAGTGAGTATACCTGAAAGTTGTCTTGTATCATTCTTTATGAGCTCAGTGCCCTTTCTCAGGCTCAAGGCTGTGGAATTTGCAGGATAATCGGCCGCATAATACTCAGCAGCTCTGTATGTTCAGGCAAAGGTATTGGATACAGAATGTCTGGGTAATTAGCTGTGACTATCTCCTTCCACCTTTTTTGTCTAAAAATGACTTAGATAATTGACCTTTGTCTCTGGTGTCTGGTACTGCTAGTTAAAAGCTGGCTTGAGGTTTGAATGGAGAGAAAGCACGGTCATCCTCTTCCTCAGAGCTGGCTGCACAGACACGAGCTGTGGAAGAGGCTGCAGTTGGTGAAGATGCTCTCCATTGGAGGAGCACGCCAGTTGAACTGGTTGCACCCCAGCACTGTTGAATGTTCTGAAGACATGGCATGAAAATCTATTTCTAAAAGAGTGAGGAAGGGTGGAAGGAAATAAGAGTGAATGAACTATTTTATTTAAAAATTAGTTCCTGCTTTCAGTGAAGGTCTATTTTTCCCTGTAAGCTTCCCAGCATCCCTTAATTCATATCACTTAGAATAAAATGACCTATGGGTGTAAAGAAGATTTGAATTGTCTTTTCTGTATCACTAAATAATGATTACCAGGGGAGATACAAAATGTAAATTGGAAATGAATGAGGTATAGCTGGTAATATGTTAGATGTATTATCTCCAACCTGAGGCCTTCAGTCAAAAGAAGGTCGTCTGCTATTGTTAAAGAGCATTGCAGCAGGTATTTATATTCTCATTTATCTTCTTTTTTGGAGTTGAATTTTCTCCTCATAAACAATGCAACACTTTTCTGAGGACACATGGAGCATGACAACTTCTTAGACTTACTAAATTATATTATTTTGTGATATAATTTACATTTTATAAGACAGAGGAAGGAGGGATCTCTATTTTGCTGAATGACTGATCTTCACTAGTTTCCTGGAAATGTGGAATTTTTCCCTTTACTTTCCTTTCTGAACAATCTCTTTGAATTGAATTTTTCCTTTTGTTCCAGATACATCATTACAGCATACCCTACATTATGCTGAGTCAGACAGCAGTGTAGCAGAGGTACTAATTAGTCCCATGAAGTATCCCTTGTGTTTTGCTGAATGACAGAGGATGTGTTTCTGAAACTCCAGGCCTCATTTTTCACATTTAGATATTAGGGCTGGAATTTTTGGTGATAACGGTGTATAATGTAGCGAATCCTAGTTAGTTGGGGCAAGGTTATACTGGACAAATGTGCTGGAGGGAGAGGAGCGTGGCCTGCCTCAAATGCCTTTCCAAACATTCCCAATGAGAACAGGCAAACTGGAAGTAGTTGGAGACTTGTCTCCTGTTTGCTGAAGTGGGACTGGTTGTAGTTGGTCGCCATACAGGCTTCTGTGTGTCTTCTGTCCTGCTTTTGGCTGGGATAGAGTTAATTTTCTTCCTAGTTGCTGTTACAGTGCTGTGTTTGGGATTTAGTATGAGAATAATGTTGATAAGACACTGATGTTTAGTTGTTGCTGAACAGTGTTTACAATTAAGTCAAGGACTTTTCAGCTCCCCAGGCCCTGCCAGCGAGGAGGCACAAGCTGTCTGCAGG
Source organism: Aramus guarauna (assembly GCA_013400195.1). Taxonomy (NCBI): domain Eukaryota; kingdom Metazoa; phylum Chordata; class Aves; order Gruiformes; family Aramidae; genus Aramus; species Aramus guarauna. Next base: position 1,035,831 of record VXBL01007052.1, on the reverse strand, counting down.
AGGTGCACAAGAAACTGGGAGGGGACACAGCCAGGACAGCTGACCCAAACTGTCCAAAGAGATATTCCATACTATATGACGTCATGGTCAGCATATAATTTGGGGGCAGGTGGCTGAGGAGAGCCATGGCTCCAGAACTAGCTGGGCATTGGTCAGGGGGTGCTGAGCAATTGTGTTGTGCATGACTTGTTTTGTATATTCTTTTGTCATTATTATTGTTGTTATTATCTTCCTTTTCTGTCCTATTAAGCTGTTTTTATCTCAACCCACAAGTTTTACCTCTTTTTGGTTCTCTCCCCCATCCATTGGGTGCGGGGACTGAGCAGCGGCTGTGTGGTTGTTTTAGCTGCCGGCCGGGTTAAACCGGGACAGCTTGCCATGGAGCAAGAGGGAATATCTGAAGCTTTGTGTCTCCTGGGACTAGAACAGTTCCGCACTGCTGAAAACTGGGGTTAGTGGCATGAACCATCCACCAATGAAGCGCATAAGTAACAGCAGAATTGCTATTAATTGAACTCTGCTTTCTAGTTGTTAATTATATTCTTACGGTTTTTCATGTTTAAGCTGTATCATTATGCCTAACAAAATGTTTGTTGTTACCTGCTGTGATTTTGAATAATTCATGGTATTAGTATGCAATTTGGGACCATCATACATTCTCCCTAGAGAAAACCAAAGGTTGCTTCACTGTTTTTGTGTCTTTGAAGATGAATGGAAGACAAGTTTTGGCTACCATGGTCTTTTATCAGAAAGGTAATTTTGAATCAGCCAAGCAAATTAAAGAAGGCATAATGAGGGTACAGTCACAATATGTTTGAAATATTTTTATGAAATAGCTTGCTAAGATACCAAGTAACCTGAACAAACCAGCCCAGGACCTCTGTAAACAACAGTGTCTTGTCCTTTCAGTTAATTGTTTCCACAGACGTAGTCAATGATAATATTGCATTTATTTTACTGTGGTATTACTGCAGCTCTCAAATTCGTTTCATTTTGTTTCCTTTTCTTAATGAATGGGTTAACTAAATCTAAAAATAAAAATCTATTTTTTCGATTATGACAGGGATTTTCTTACATGAGTTTTGTAAGTTGCCCTGGAAACAAGGAAATACTGAAGTAAGGTCAGAAAAATTGTGTCATGCCAACCATTGTTTCTAGTTTTTTGATCCCAGCTTAATACTAGATAAATGATATGGCTGAGGAGTTCAGCTGTTAGCTGATACTGGCAGGTAACTTCTCAGCGAAGATAGGTGTGGTGTGTTTGTTTTGATTAGAAGAAAGCCAGTGGGAATACTCTGCAACAAAAAGCGGTCATGTCAGAAAAACATTTTTTAAAAGTGTTTTTCTCCCCCATCCTGGCATGTGCTCTGGAGTTGCTTCACTCTGGCACTGTCTGTGCCTCGTCGCAGTCTCAGGTTGCGTTGACTTCATCTTTACACAGTCTGTATCAGCCAAGGTCTTGCAGAGTGCAAGGCTGAAATCTTCTTGGCTATCCTCACAGATAGTTATGGATTATTTTCTAATTTTTCCAAGTGATGAAAATGCTGGTCCTCTGAACATGAAGCAGACCCATTTAATGTTAAAACAAAGGTCATTCCTAAGGGTTAACTGCCTTATAAATAGCCAAATTGTTCCCTCCTCTCACTACAAGTTTGCAATCTGGTTAATATATGCACAGTCAGGGAAAAGCTGTAAATATAATGCTAAAAGCAGACGCTTGGAATTATTGCTCTTGCTTTTCTTCAGCTTATGCAACTGTTTGCAGTAGCTTATTGCCAACAGAACTTTTGTGTCCTAGTACTTTGGGCTTAATCTTATGTGTCTCCTGAATACGCTGTTCCCATTCCGACACTCTTGAACAGATCTGTGTGAGGAGGGTTTGCAAGACCCTGTTAACTGAATTTGTTAACTGAAAGCCACAAATACATCACCACTTGCTTAAGCCATCAGTCAAGAATGGAGCTGGCTCATGAAGTGATGCCAGCTGAAAAACCCCTAGTAACCAAACATTTCATCCCTAAGAAGCCTGCTCCTCAAATATTATCCAGAAGGATCATTCCACTTGCTTCTCCCATTGCAAATGATTGAAGTTCCCTCTTCCAGAGGTTTTCCAGTAAGTCTTGCTGATCTTTCAACTGCAGCTTTAGGCCCATTGATAGCTATTCTTTTCTCATCCACCTACTCAAAGCAGAGCCTAAAAAATGCAGAGGTTATCTGCATCCACAGCCTTCTCTCTGCAGGCAGACCCACAGGATCTCTGACTGTAAGTAGCATTCTTGCTCCACAGGCGTGTAAATCCATGAAGGTGATGAGGAAATTGCTAGCCTCATAAATTCCTGGGACCGAGTGCTCAAGACATAGTGCTGTCTCTGATACATGTCTGCCACTGGTGATCTCCAAGAACTCCTTATAAAATTATGGTCTAATGCATTAACAAGGTGTAGGAGGGAAGGACATATTTGATGTAAATTTAGTCAGGAAGTCTTTGAAACTAATTGCTTAAAGTGGGTGGGGAAAGCTGATAGAGTGTGATAGACATACAGAATTTTTTTTCCTGCTTTCAGAATAGATAGTGTTGATTAACTGGGCTCAATATAGCACTGCATATATTAACTGAACATAATATTTCTCAGTGGATGAGCCTGCTCTGTGGATGAACTTAACAGGCCATGCTCTGGATGTTAGTACAGATGCAAATTTAGGAAGTCTTAGAGCTATACTTCTGCAGACAAACCCATTGTTTTTGGTGAACTTGATATCGAATTATTGTCCTGGTCTAGTGTTAATATTTTAATTTGTGGTTAAAATGGAATCAAATGGCAGGGGAAAAAAA
>VXBL01007052.1:1018655-1032989 GCA_013400195.1 Aramus guarauna | reverse complement strand
GGATAAAAATGAAATAAAAGGGAAAAAAAAAAAAAAAAAAAAAAAAGAGGACATACCTACAGAATGGATAATTTATTCTAAAAAGTCTCTAACTCAGGAGTTAGGCTAGGGAAAATCCTCCTTCGCATATGCTACTCATACTGAGAGCTGTCAGACTTGTCTGTCAATCACCTTGCTAGTTTACATGCCAAGTCCTGTTTGGTCTTTCTGTTTTTGTGCTTGTTGGTCATGCTGACTCGTTGGCTAGAACAGTCTCTGATCTTTCTTTGGTGCTGTTCCGGACATGGTCTACCACTCTGCATGCACGTCTTCCTAGTGCATCACCTTGCATTCAACCATATTAGAATACTGACAGATAATCAGTGATTTCATTTCCACACTAGCTGGAGGCTGGGGTTACAAATTAGAGTTACCTCCTTGGTCTAGAACTGGGATTGGCATAGATGTCTACATGTATTTGATAGCTGAATAAAGCCTATTAAAGTGCCTGCTGTAGTAGGTCAAATCTGTTGTTCTCAAGTATGACTGCACGGCATGAATCTATGCATACTTCATTTCGATGTCAACGCTGGACACCTGCTGTTGACTTGTGTCCCCTTCCCTTCACAGTACCTTGACCTAGATTAATGGAGAGAAGATTTTTACAACATCCATGTCTGGATAGAGTCTCCTCCATGCTGTGTCCTGTGGACATGTATGAAGTCCCTGACCATTGCCATGATCATGTCACAGAGGTGACTGGTTGATGTGTGACAAAATGGAAAAGGTCAAAGGAAAAGGCAAAGCAAGAAGCAGCAGCAAGAATATGTGATGAAGTGAACTCACATGTCAACAACTGAACTTAAAACTTAGTTATATTAAGATATAACTAAAACTAATGAACTCAGTATCTTTTCTTTCCGGAAACAAAACTGCACTTGAATGGATGAGCACTNATCTGTCTAAAGAGAAAAATAAAAAAAAAAAAAAAAAAAAAAAAAAAAAAAAAAAAAAGCCTCATGAAAATGATCTAGTGTGTCTGATTGTAAGCACCAGGCTGAGAACATGTAATAATTACAGCTCATTGGAAAACTGAAGGCTGAGATTTCAGTGGGTCTCCTTTAATAGGAAAAAAAGATGGATATGAGCCTTTGATGAACAGCGCACAAGGTTATGTAGCAGTCATAGCATATTCTGTCTTACTTATTTGGGACAGAGCGCCAGATGCATCACTGTTACATAAGCCTGCTGACCTGCATATAGAGCTTTGTGGTAATAGGAGTTTGAGAAAAATAAATCCGGTACAACTCAGCCAACATGAAGATACAAAATTAGAGTATTTTTACATTTTATTGATTTCTGCCTACTTTCTCTGGAGTTGTGTGGCTATGCAGGTATGATTAAAGGGGAAAACCCCACAAAACATATTATTCCCTAAAGGGCTTGCTTTTGAAAATAAAATTGGGAGGGCCTGAATACCTGGGATAAAGAAGAAGGGTGAGGGGGTGATGAATGTGATGAAAGCTCAGTCTGCTGAGTAAATGGTACCACAAGATGTGTGGTACACCAGCCATAACAGCCTGTTATTTAAGTGGTGCAGTGGTGCATCATGCCATTTTGCAGAGGATTTTGATAGATTTGTTTAATTTTATTTTATTCTGATCTGAAATGAAAATTAGTACTTTTTGAATTCTTAATGAATACAATAGAGTATTTTCAGTTGGAAGGGACCGATAACCATCATCTAGTCCAAGTTAATGACACCTGGAACTGGAGGCATCAGAAGCTCTGGGGTCACCAGCTCAAGGCAATCCAATCTGTCTGGATCCTCTGGCTGCCTGTGATGCCAAGGAGTTGCACATTTCCAGAACTTCCAGACTCTTGCTTCTTGTCTTTCTGCCTGGTGTGCTAACAGAGAGCTGGCAGCCTTGGTGTTTATGAGCAGGGATACTCTGCTTTGAGTTTCTTGGCATCCTGCCTAATGAGATCTGTAGAGGAGCCAGCAGCTTAGGAGCTCTGCAATCTCTGAGACAATCCTGGAGCAATAACTTCTTTCAAACTCCCACTCTCTGTCAACCTGCCAGGAGTACTGTTGAAGAACAGGGAAGGAATGGCAGGAAATCAGGCGTGATTCCTGCAGCCTCATCAGAATCAAATGTTCCATGTAAATTGTTTCTGACCACTTTTAGTTAATTCTATGCAGAAACCCTAACATGTCAGCACCTGATCCTGGAGGTCCTGTGTCCTTTGCTTTAGATATAATGGGTGCAAAACTCAATGAGGCAGAAGAGAGAACGAAGAGATATTTACACCATCCTAGTACCTCTGTAGTTGGGATGCAGGTCAGCTGCAGCTCTTTACACTGCACCAGGCTGCCTGTAGTCAGATGGCTTACAAATCCCAGTTGTCCTAATGGTATTGGAGGACATGGTTATTTTAGGCAGCCTCTTGACTGGCATAGTGGCTAATATGATGGTACTGGAAAGGCAGATGAAGTATATGTTGGCATTCTGCACTTCTTCCCATGCTTGCTTTATGATTGACCTTGAGGTCTATGTCTGAGACAGTAGTCCAAACAGTGTGGACAGAATTGTCTGGGCACACGTCTATCCCAAGCATGTACTTAAAATTCAATACAGATATTTCCAGTGCAAGTTATAGCAGCCTAAAGGTTACTGTAATTTATACTTAAAATCTACAGCTAGAGAGTGATGTTTCAGCAGCTGGGGGTCCCTGGAAGGTGAGCATGCTCTCGCTGTAGAGCAGGAGGATGATAATACCTTGCAGCTCACTGTCATGACTATGGCCCCTGCAGGGTGAATTAGCACTAATGATGCAATGCACAACTGCCCAAATGACAGAGAGAATCTGGGCCACTGCGTTCATCTTGTCTGATTTCCAACTTTTTCAGTGCTCGGGGGACAGGATTATAACAAAGTTTGACTTCCTGCTATGTAGGTCACATGCTGTACGCTGAATCCTCCCCCACAGGGACAAAGCTGGACTGGGCAAACTTGCTTTGCCTCTGTAAGTACTGATGGGAATAGCAAATGTTTTTCTTTTATTAGTAATTGTCAAGTAGCTATATTTGGGATAATGCCATTTAGACTTTTACTGTTGGTGATGCATTAAAGTATGTTGCAGTAGCAATGTGTCACAGTTACTAAACTCTGCCATCTTTAGGTTGCTGCCTCTGAGCAAAAGGCGCTGTTGGTCTGGAGGTGACGAGTGGTCTGTCTGGCTCTGCCGTGGGGCGTTCAAGGGTATCAACCCCCTCGTGCTCCCACGAGCACGGCTGTGCATCCCCTGTGTCCGGCAGACAGGGCTGTGCAGGCTAACACACGAATCTACTGTAGGAACAGGGTGAGGAAGTAACAGCAGAAAGCCTATGATTTGCTCGCATATAATGACGGTGCTCTGATTACTACTTTAAAAATAAAATCCAACCTACTCTTGCTTATTACAAGCCTATTCTGGCTTGTAATGGGCCTTTGTAAAGATCAGGTGAGGAAAACAAAGCAAAACAGAAAAGCTCAAATATTTGTGTGCTCCTGTCTTCCTAAGCTCTTGCTATGGGGTGCAGAGCATCTAGAAATCCTCTTCCTCAGATGCTACTTAATCTGTTCTGCATGCTCATACAACATTTTGCTCTGCATGGTTGGAGGGATAGTAGGATACATAAGAAATGCTTTGCTGAAATGTGAATTCACTTGCCCATTTTTCTTAGGCTGACAACAGCAAGGCAAACCTGCTGATGAGTTACTTGTATGACTGTGCATTTAAGGGGAAGATATTTCTTTGTTACTGCTGCAGCTCTGGTGCGGCAATTAAAAAAAATGTGTCTAAGGAGGAGGCAATAACTCTGAAAACGTCTTTGGTGACTAAACATTATACTCTAAATGTGCAGTGTTGCTGCTGATTTTCCCGGTCTCCTGTGAGTCATAAAATATTGTCTCGTATAGGAAGAGCCATTCTTAATGACCTTGACTTTTTAAAAAAATGCCTGTGACTCCCCCTAAGTCAAATAATTTAAATGAATGGTTTTCTGTAGGACATTTGTAGTGCCTTTCAGATCATTAAAATTCCTGAAGGACAATGGGCAGGTCCACATTTGCAGGCATCACTGCTGTCCCCAGGACAAAGCACCTCTGGCCCAAAGGTTGCTGTGGCTTAGATGAATGCAACCCTTGGTCTTCTGGGCAACCTTTACGCATGCAAATATGAATAGGATTGCCTGGGAGGATCATCTGGTAACAATGCAGCATGCTCCAGAGACTGAAGGGCCCAAATGGCCTCTACTTCCAAGGACCATATGTTGCCCTGCTCACAATTTGTGCTCTTCTCTTCCAGCAGGTCTTTCAGAGTTTCATGGTTGTACTCACCTCCTTGGCTTCCCCAGCATCCCCCACAGACCAGGGTGCTGCTCTGAGGCACAGGCTTTCCCCCCATAGTCTGTTCATCCAGTTTGTAATGCCTTGGTGCAAGGAGGTTGAATCGAACTCAGCAAAGGAAGGATGTTTTTACAAGATTCGTGGCTGTTACCTCTTGCAATTGTATCTGTTCCAGTGATATTCTACAAAACTGGTCTGTAAAAATGGTATTACACATTACCAGAACCTTATCATTAAGATTTTGATGTTAAGGATGCCTCTCTGAGAAACTGTAAGGGAAAAGAGGGCCCACCAGCCCAAAAGATTTTGAAATAACCAAGTGCTTCTGTTGCCTTTTTTTTTTTTTTTTTTTTTTTGTTTGTTTGTTTTGCATTGAATGAGGGCTAAAATTAGCTCAGCAGGAGGNGGTCGTGGGGAGGGGGGGGGGGAGGGCTTTGAGACTGTTGTAGGTCAACCTGGCTGTTGCATATTCAGCACTGGAAGAAACACTCTATGTCCCAGTTGTAACTGGACATATTACGGTGCTAAAGCACACAGTGAAGTACATTAGATGTGAAGTATTACTTGTGGTTGTTGCTACTGTCTGTTACTGTGGGTAATTTTTTTATAATGCTCACTTCCTTAACTGACCTCAGCAAAATACACACGATAGGGATGGTCTCCATTTTTGACTTGACAAGATAATCCTTCTGGAATTTACTTTTTCATTCAACTTTTTTCACTTGCATTATTGTTTTGAGATGTTTCTCAAGAACAATATCTTTGCCATATAGAAGGTACCACTCTGCTGTGTTTTTGGACATCTCATGCTGTCACTGTCCCTGTGGTGTGAGGTTAACTCATTTGTGTTAGCCTTTAAATCCATTATAACTTTGTTAATGGGACAGATGTAAATAACACTAAGTTCATGTCCTCAATTTACCTTAGCACAAAAAAACCCCTATATTTATTACGTGCTTTTAGATTTTCAAGGCTAGTAAGAGCTCTGGAGTATATAAATGGGGTGACGCCTGTACAGGAAAACCGAATCAGTAAAGTAAATGGGGTGCTGTGGAAGATGCTTTGAATACAAGGGTGTTTTAATTGTTTCTTATTTTAAATTGGAATAGGGCCACTCTTTAATTAGGACTAGCCCTGAGTGAACTCTATCATAAAAAAAAAAAAAAAACAAAAACAAAAAAACAACAAACAAAAAAAAAACAAAAACAAAAAACACCTTCTAGCTTTTTTTGTGCATTCTCAACAATCTGTGATCAGACTTCAAGGTTTCCTAGTGTGTCATTTTAAATTGTTGGACTGCTTCATATCAGCGTGTTTCACCCTAAGCTTCTTGGCACGCTGGTTGCTTTGGCTGCACTTTCAAGATTTCGGGTTAGTGACTGATCTGTAAGTGTGTATGTTACTGCTGCCTGCCTGCAAAGTTGTGGAATATTTGATGAGCAGGAGGTTAGACATTGGGATTCTTCTGTAAGCATTTGCATCTTAAAGCTGAAAATGATTGAAAGGATATTATTCTAGAAGACATTTTTTGAATGCAAATACGTTATTTCTATATATATTGATAGGGCATTAACAGAAGACCTTAACTTGCAGAATGTCACTCAGCACAGCAGTGAATTCAGCTGTCTGTGCACACTTGTAAGAGTCCCATTTGCAATGTTCACTGTGGTTACCCAACCCTAATTAAGACTAACAAAAAACTCTTCTCCAGTGTGAAAATGAGTGTATGTGTGGCATCTCCTGAAGAGTACTGTAACATTAAATATCAGCACTGCTTGTATGTTGTATATTGACCACATTTGACCGTTAATGAAATTAATGTATTTCTCACAGAGTATGATTAAGACAAACCTCATTCATCAGTCCATGAATTCATTTCACCAGAGTTACACCATTAGTTTCATAAGAAAGAAACTGGCATAAAGTCAGAGCAATTATGTTGAACCAGATCTATAAATGTAACACTATTTAGTATTTAATACCTTTATTAAGCACAAAAATGTAAAATAACATTTCATTTTCATTTTCTAAGAGAAGATAACATAGTTTATTCATGGTTTTCAACAGCCATAGTTGGTTAGTTGGTTGGGGTTTTTCTCTGGGATGCAATTGGTGTAGCTTTTCCTTTACTCTGAGACACAGGCAAGCTCTATTGGCCTTTCGTTATCATTGGGATCAGTATGTCTTTATTCAGAGTTTAATGAGCTTCACACTTCTTGAACTCCAATGTGAATCCATCAGTTAGAAATTAATTTCATAAGCAGCAATTTCTGAATGAGAAGACTACACTGCATGCTATTTGATTTTCTTTTTTCCAAATACAGAATTAAAATGTTTTCGCAAAGATCAGTATGTGCTTGGTTATATAGCATTTCTTTACCAGACAGCCATGTGTATTAGGGCAAAATGCAGCTTTGCAACATTTGCTTTTGTGTAATCTCTTTCTTTTTTTGCCAGATTTTGTATTTGCAGGTAATCAACATTTTTCTAAATAAAGATGTTTATATTTTAAAATAAGGTACTATAAATTACATGCAAAAAAATTTATGGTAGATAATTTTCTATTAAGTATGTGCGTGCCACAGACACATTTGATTTTCTGTAATCAACAGAAATGATAAAATGACTGGATGCTCATGATTATACTAGTTAGAGCAAGTAAACTATCTGTAAGATCATAATCAAATATTGAACAACAGCACAAGCCTTCATGCCTGGCATTTTCTCTCAGTTGTGCTACTGTAGCTCCAGAATAGTGGTAGAATCCGGTGACGCCTCAGTGATACTACAGGTAGAATAATATGTGACACTTGGTAAGGCAGACACACAGCAGAGTAATTCTTATACATTTTGCAGCAGAAACTCTTTTCGGGTGTTGCATAGTATCTTCAAATATTTGTTCACAATAGCAAATGTATGTATGCCCCTGTTCGATACAAAGACTTTTTATTAATTCCTCAGATTCTGCACTTTCTTCCCTTTAAATACCTCTAATGATCCAAAACCACAGAAGTGGGGTGTACCCACCCTGCACAGCAGGGCTGAGGCACAGAGCACTCGCTGTGTGCTCGTGACGTGAGATCTTTGATGTTGTGCATTATATAGTATGGGGAAACGTTCTCAGTATGCATTGACTTAGATTAGTCAGAAGCCAGAGTGAAGTAGTTGGAACTATAGTGATGGTCCACCCTCAGGTACTTGGAAAGTTAGCAGACGTTATTTTGATATGTTTTTACATTCTCTTTCAGAGAATCAGAATAAAATAGCATCCTTCTTTTTCCATCTTTATTTTCTCAATGGAAGGAACTGTTTAGCTAAAATCTTGTGTGTGCATTCCTTAATTAAAACAGACAACAGGGACTCTCTGAAGATGCCACGGAGATTTTAGGAATGTGTGTACAGTCCTGCAGCTGTTTGGGTTTTTTCCTTCCAGCCCTGCTGTTGTTTGTCTTTAATGTCTCTATATTGGCTCATTTCTTTTTGACTTTGATGCACAATCTGAAACTTTTTTGCAAAGCTTTTACTGCTGTACCTTCTTAAGGAGCACAGGGAGGTTTCCACCTACAAGGGACAGAGACCATAGACCCTGGCAGTGGACACAGAGCTCTGCTCTCTGGGGACCTGATTGGAGTGGAAGAGTTAAATAGGACAACCTTCTTTAGGGAGAGGTGTGGTTGGTGAGCACTAGTTCTGTTCCACCAGTGCGAGCTGAGGTGGAGGAGCTTGTGCAGACCAGTCAGTGCCATTTCCATCATTGTATTCTTTGTATTGTCTGTCTCTGTACAAGCTGAGCTGGCCAAGGGATAGCAACGGCCTTGGCTGGCAGTACTGGTGCTCTCTGAGCTTCCTTAAAAATGTGAGGTTAGATATTTGGGGGAGGGGAGGGAGTGGTAGACCACTTGCTTTGTGAGGAGAGGCCAAGGGACCTGGACTGATTCACCCTGGGGAAGAGCCAGCTTTGGAAGGACCTCACAACAGCCTTCCTGAACTTGTGAGGAAGTCATTGAGAGGACAGAGCTGGGCTCTTCACAGTGGTGCGTGGTGGGAGGATAAGATACACAGTGGGCATAAGTTGAAACAGGGGAGGTGTAGACTGGACATAGGAAAAGCATTTCCCCCATGAAGACAGCTCAGCAGTGGGACAGGCTGCTCGGGGAGGTTGTGCATTCTCCATCCTGAGAGGTTTTCAAGATTTGACTAAGTAAGCCCTGCAGAAACTGGTCTGACTTCACATCTGACTCTGCTTTGAGTAGGTTGATCTAAATGACCTTCTGAGGTTCCTTCCTATGATCTTAGCACATGATGAACAAGGGTAGATGAAGAGGACAGGGAGCAGCCAGAACAAATAAATGGTGATGGCTCACAGAGGTGGTGAAAGATTGAACATCAAGTGAGTGCATGAAAATGGCTTGCTGATTTTTGTTACTTGGGAAATGATTCAGTCCTGGCTTAGAAATCAATGCACAGTCTTAGCACTTTTATGTTGCAAGGTTCCCTTTAAGGCTCCAACGTCGTGAAGAAATCAGTTTTGTTTAATGACCTTCTGCATTAGCAGTTCTTTGTGTTGGTGACTGAAATTGATTTTGCTTGTGATGTGAAGGAGCATGAGCCCAGCCTCCACATCGGTGCTCAGGCATGTGCTTTAGCCCTAACAAAGAACAGGAGGCCAGCAAATTTCTGAGCACCAGAAATACCCATGCTGAAGCTCTTAGGTCCATTACCGATAAAGACTCAGCTGGTATTTAATCACTGTGATGCATGGTTGGAAACTGCACCTTTATGCTTAAGCACTGGGTTGATATTTTTCTTTAGTAAAGTGACATCATAAAGACCTTTTTTTATTTTCCTCAAGCATTTCACAAAACAGACTTCTCCCCTGACAAGAGTAATTACAGAATAGTTCAATAGTGGTTTATGTTGTCATACTGCTTAGTTAGATAAGTGGTATGAAGAAAAAGAATAAGAGAAGGATGAAGGACAAATATGTCAGGGATATAAGACTGAAAGGAGCACAAAGTTTCAAAAAGACTTGGAGCAGAGACTACGAGGAGGGACAAATAATGTCACGTAAGAAGGAGGAAGGACAGACAAAGAGGATGAAAATGATGTGAAAGAGAAAGTGAAGAGTCTGACAAAGACAAGGAAAGAAATATACTTGATGGCTAACATTTCAAGAAACATGATAAAAAATGAAGGAAATGTAATGCATATTCTGACTTTTAGGTTTGTAAATGCGCCCTGGTCTAGCAGTGTGTGTTTGGCAAACATTCTTTATCCTGGACTTTGGAAAACTGCAGAACTTGGTTCCAATTTAAATTGGTGGAAAACAAAGGCTGTGGTCACTAAAGTATAAAAAATATATGGTCACTGAATGAATGAAGTTTGAATCAGATTTCCATTATTCTGGTCACACCAGTTTTCAGATGTTATAATTTAGGGAGACTTTTTCCTTTCAACAAGTCAATAAACTGACAGCTGGCAACAACGGGTGGCTCGTGTGCAAGCAATTGAAGGACTAAAATTGCAACCTCTTTGTCTTCTAAAATAAGGCTAAGTTTCCGGAGCACCTAAGGACTCATCCTTCTGATCCTCCCCAGCTCCTATGCACAGTGATGGGATCACAGAGAAGAGACTATGTATGAGTGGAAGGGGAGAGACAGGAATATATTTCAGACCATCCCAGAATACAAGACCAGCTCTGCTGTTGCTAAGTCATATTTCTCTTTGCGATATTAATTATAAAAGAGAAAGTGCCTGATGTCATGAAAAATCCTTGGAAGCTGTGGATAGCAAAGGCTGTGTGTTTTGTTGGGTCTTGTTTTGATTGTTTGCACTTAGACTACAAAGACATTAATCAAAAAAGACGATGACCCAGGGAGACTCTAGCAGCCTTCCCTTTCTTTGCATGGAGACAAGAATGAACTGCAAAGGACTTCACTTGTTTGCAGTACAGCCTGGAGCTCTATTAGACCGTGGAAAGAGAAGAAATTCCAAAACCAGTTTTGTTTGGGTCCACCTGCAGCAGAGGCAGAGATAAAGTATAATGTCTTATGCAGGCTGCAGAAAGCTTCTGGTGTAGTTTTGAATCAGAAGCAAGTCTGAACATTTGCCACCTTCTGCTCCAAGATGGAGATCTGAACTAGGGAGTAAGCAAGGGCTCTAAAGACCTCTAATTGCTAGGACTCCTAGAAGTGCTCCTGCCCAACTGGCACTCTCCTGGCTCACTTACTGACTTTTGCATACCTCATTGGTTTTGTGTCCTACAATAACCCATCTAGCTGCTTCTCCAAAAATAATTGCCTCTCCTTTATTACTCTGCTCACTCTGCAGAATTTTTTTTCAGTTCTGTTCTTCATGCTTGGGAAAACCTTTCCATCCTAAAGTACAAGCCATAAAGAGTCTCTTCTTTCCCAGTTTTTAATTTTTCTCTTTTGGGCGGCATATCAGTGAAAGGGACATGTTTTAGTAATGAGAGTTAGTTACTATCACCAATCAGTTATAATAATTACAATATACCATTTCTTAATATTCTCTATGTTATTATTTCCTATGCTCCTGATGTATTAAGATGTATGTTTCTCCAGTAGGCATCAAGTTTTAGCTAGCTAGCGTTAAGTATGCAGACAGTGCATCGCTATTAACAGCAATAATGGCAGCCTCAGTGGAAACTGCAAAGCCAGATATAACAGTTTGCAGGCTTTGAAACTTAATATCTGAGGAAGAATTCAAATGAGGAATATTGCTCTGGGAAGAGGCCTAGAAATAGGACTCACTTGGAAGGTTGGATTTGTGATGGCTGTCATCCCTGGGATGAACTTTATCCACAAGACTACTTCTGCAGATCCCTGCCAAAGGGTTTATGAAATGGGATTGGGAAGGTGGAAGGGAATGTTCATTCCCATAAACGGATGACATGAACTTGTCTACAAGAAGGCTTTTCATCTTAAAATCAGTAAATCATGGGAGAACGTCTTTATGTGTTTTGAACAGTTCAGTTTCTACAAAGTGTTCTCTTAATGCTGCCATTATGTTATGTTAGTGTGGAAGCACCTAGGCACACTTCTTCGCAAATGCTTTATTTTGGCCTTGAATAAATAACAAACGATTCCTTAACTTGTGGAAATCCAGATACTTATCTGATGGTTTTGTGTCTTTTTTTTTTTTCTTTTCCTCTCCCCCAGGAAAGAGTGTATCAGTCACACAGAAGAAGCAATACTGCTCTGAGGGGATGATGAAAGATGCTTTGACCTGGTGGTGACCGCAGCTTCATTACGGGAAAAACCAAGAAGTTGCCCTGAGTTACCATCTGCCACGTTTTAGCCACATCCTGTAGCGGAAGCTGGCCATACGGGCTAACCCAATGTGTGGTTTGGGGTTTCATTCTGGTTTGCTTTTTTGGGCAAATGCATTTGCTTTTTAAAGACATTATCTAGTTAAGTACAGATCTCAGTCTTCATGGGACTGCTTGTGTGGGTATGTAATATCTTCAGCCTCATACAGCTTTGAGCATTCCTGAAAGAGGCTTTGATCTGAGTTAGGATGTTTGGTATTTCTGAGGACGTTGTACTTGAGGGTACAAACTGTTGAGGAAATGAGATAGAACTACATTTTTACAAGGGTAAGTAGGAATTGAGAATGTACTTCATGTGCACTGAGAGGCACTTGGAACATCAAAGCGCTGTGTCCTAATGCTCTAGATTGATTATTTCAACCACATGAATAGGCCACACTGAATTTAACTTTTGGATAAGGTATTTGCATACATACATGCTTTTTCTGAAATAGGTACTTTTTTGCATACTGATTGGTAACAGTGCACGTGATGCAAACACATATTGCAACTACAGTGTACAACACAGATTTATGCACCCATAACCCCAGCTATTCATAGCCGAGTACCCATCTGTGAAAGGAGGGAGATGTGAATGCAGGCACAAGACTTGTGCGTAAGGGATCATGTTGATACATCCATTCCTTCTCTAACTAAAGGCACACAGCACTGCTGAAGTCAGTGGCAATACTCGTGTTGACCTGAATGGAAGTAGACATAGGTACTGCTCTCTAACTGGTTTATAATTTGTGTTTCCTCTTTCTTCTTTTTTTTTCTTTTTTTTTTCTTTTTTTTTCTTTTTTCCTTTTTTCTTTTTTTCTCTTTTTTTTTTTCTTTTTATGTTGAGCTAACCGCTAGAATGTGCTGTCTTTACAATGCTTAGCTGCCCAGTAATTCCAGATATCCTTTGAAAGGAGGCAGAAGGATAATAAACTGTGAAATCCCATATCAGATTAATGTAATGTGCATTTCTAGATTATGATTAGTAACAAGATGACACGTTGGCATGGTAACACTTGAAGCTTAACTACAAGTTCTTAAAATAAAGCAATGACATATGTGTAGGTTTCTAGCCATTTGCATACTATCCACCTGAAAACATACATCATTTCCACAACATGCAGGCAATTAAACCTTACTTCTTACTTTTGAATTAAGTGTTGAACTAAAACATCATGCCTCTTTCCTAGTATTTATGCATAATCTCCCATCATAAATTATAAATTTTGATAATGAACCTCTCCATTTTGTAACATGTTAGGCTTTCTGCCATTTGGTTTCATTTTAAAATGATTAGCATAAGGAATGTAGAACGTGCTTCATTCTTTGTGGTTTGTACCACATTGGTCTCCTTTAAATTCTACCACCTCCTAATATGAAAATTGTCTCACTGATATTGGAAAAGCCTGTTTACTAATTAAATTGATAGACCAGTGGGTGCAATTCATGTGCCTGAGGACTGGGAATTAAAATCCCAACTTTAACTTAAGTGATTGTAAGAAAGCAGTAAAATGTTTAATGTGAGATTACTAGCTGAGAGAGCCTAGTTGTTATTTTCTAGTTGCCTTATGGTGAAGAGAAAAGTGTTGTCTAGCTGTTAGAGTCTGTTCAGCTCTCTTTCACTAAGAAGTTAGTTTGTTTAGATGTGCTTTCTATGGTAAATGTGCCAGGGGATGATTTACGTGTATTATTGTTTTGAGTTATACTTTCTCAGAATGCAAAATTGGGCACTTTGTTCTGATGGCTTTATATGCACAATATTGCTTTGACCAAATCCCTTACAGTAAAAATGAAGATGCTGCTAAGTTCTGCATAAGTAAGTACAATCTTCTTCTGTCACCCTAAATAGACAAAATGCACAGTGTTATCTGGAAAATATGATTTCGTTGACAGTTCATTTATTTACATGTACTCTACTGTATAGAGCATCACAGGATATTGAAAATACAGCTTACAGTATTTCCACAGCTCCTTACGCAACCTTTAAATCCCGAATTCTGTTCTTCACACCACTATGGATGGCAGATGCTGGAAGTACAATGATTGAGTCTGGCACGATAATCATGTTGCATTCAGAATAATATAATTGCCAGGAAATATTTTACATACACAGCAGAGTTCCCAGGATAAACCTCCTGCTAAGGCGTGGCTGATGTTTGTTCTTGTGGCCTTTTAAGAAGTGGAAACCTTGATCTGTGTTTCATAAATCTACCGGTATTTCTCACTTGCAGATGAAGGATTTTAGTAGTTGAATTTACCACGGCTGTGGGGTGGAGGGAGGGACATGTGCATGCTGGGTTTTGCCACTAATCCTTTGGAAATCCTTTAGTGCCTTAAGGAGGCAGAGGGGGAATAGACCTTAGGATTACAGAAACTTGTTCAAACCTCTTTCCTGCTTTAGCAGAATTCCTTTAAAATATATTGTGCCTTTGGCTCCAAACATATTTGCATTAGAAATCAGTAGCCATGGGATAATGGACAGGAATTTTTATCCCTACAGAAACATTAGGAAAGAGAGTATACTGTATCTTATATAGGATATGAATTAAAAATATAGCTAACAAGTTATGCATTGGGAACCATGCAGAAACCATTATGTGACAACTAGGAAAGTTGCAAGTAAAGCTAAAAAAA